>APFE031330803.1:225451-252459 GCA_000404065.3 Pinus taeda | reverse complement strand
TATATATAAAATAAAAAGATTCCCAGGTGAAAACCTCCTCTGAGGCGCCTGAGGTAGGCATGCAAGTTGAAAACCTCTCTAGAGGCAGTCTACACATCTCAAAAACAAAAACATAAAAAAGGAAAAAAAGAGAAAAATAAAAGAAAAAATAAAACACAAGGATGAGTCTTTACATCAATTATGCTAACATTTGTTTTTCCGTGACTCCAGACAGTCAAAGGGACAATGGTTATAGAACAGAGTACACCGCCCATTTCTCCATTTTTCTCGGACATCCATTGCATTTTCATCCTCTTCATCCACCTCGCTACCTCTCTCCATCATCTAGCCAACAATTGAACCATGTTTTTCCTCATTTTTGAAATTCTACAGGACTATCCTGAACTGCGACAGGATTGTCCTGAATTACTAAAGGAGCAATCTGAAATGCTACAGGAGGGAGATTCAATTGGAAAAAGGGGCCAAAAGGTCATGTTTTCCTTGGGAAATGTTGGAAGTGGTACACTAAAATTCCTTCATCACTCATCCACCCCATTCAACTAAATTCATCCTCAAAATTCCATTTTCGCCACACATAAAAAAAACATAGAAAAAGGACTCATCCTTCACCATTTTCGCCACATTCACCACCCTCTGGTAATTCAAATACTGACCCTATACCCCCTATGATTTGTCCTTATACCTAAATGCAATATGAGGTCTTGAGGGGGAACTAAGTGACTGCTACAGGAATGAGATCATTCCTGTAGCAGATTGCAGAGTTCCAACAAGATCTTTAACCGGATATTATTTACAGGTCTAGAGTAGAAGAACCATCTACCATGAGGCATCATGAGGCCATTCCTGAAGCTTATAAAGGTCACACCATCCCTGAAGAGTAGATGTAAAGTCATATATCCACTCCAACAACAACAGATCAAACATTGGAAGGAGGCTTGCATGGAAGAAATATTTCATTAGTCAACTACATCATCACGTTGTGAAGACCCGTGCATAAGTAAACAAGGAAAGTTAGCACCTATAGGGGTCAGTTAATCAATCATGAGCTCATCAACAACCTGCATGCATCTCCAACAGTTCGACATCACAGGTAATCTTAGGTATGACACCCCTCACCTCTTCCCTATGCACATGATGGTAAAAAAATGTGTTTAATGACCGAGAATGGAGATTTTATGCGCTGGAGGTGGCCAGTAAACTTGGCCACCTTCGATTAGTAAACGACAATTCACTCAACCACCCATGCAACGTGGAAAGTCAAATTAAGTGGGGTGATGATTACAAGGAGTGGGGGCAATAGTTAAAAAAGGAAATTTGTGCAAGAGCTAAGTCACCAAAGCGCTCTGAGCCATTACCACAAAAGGGAATAAAAGTACAAGGCTCGATTCCACTTGCATAATTGCCCATTTCTAGAAAACAGTTGGAAAGACCCACCAAGGTCAAAAGGGAATAAAAGTACGAGGCTCGATTCCACTTGCACAATTTCTCATTTCTAGAAAATAGTTGAAGAGACCCACCAAGGTATTAAAGGAAGAGCTAGATGCTACCAGAGTCTGCCTAGGATGCCATCAAACTGCTACAAGTTGAGTTTGCAGGTGCTACAAGAGGTTCTATAGGAGGATTTGAATTGCTACAAGAGCACAGAAAAGAAGCTACAAGGATGAATTAAGGGGAGAAAGGGAGCCAAAACCACTTGAATTTTTCCTCAAACCCTCATGCACATGAGAGAGTCATCTTGGAAATGGTAAGTGGCCTCCTCCCTCTCTAATTTCCATAAACCTGCATGAAGAATTTTACTTAAATTGGGTACCCTATTGCAACTATTGTGCAGTAATTTCGTTTGAAAATTTATCATATAAGAAGGCAAGATAGGGACAGAGAAATTTTTTTTCATAGGAAAAATTATCATCCTTCTCCTCCCCTGTCAAAAAGAAAACAAGCCACTATCTCTGCACCTGAGACTAATTTGAGGCAAATATTGAAAATACACTTAAGATAACCTAGATAAGGAGCAGTGGGAGCAATGGGAGGAGTTTTCAACAGAAGAGAACCCACAGACACAAACATTTTTCTAAGACATCATTGGATGGGATTCTTTGAGCAATTAAAGGGATATGATGTGAGATAACTCAAAAATTTGCCATGGCTCTCAATTCTCATGGAGAAAATAGTGCCACTATTGTCGTTAGAGGACTTGCAATCCAGTTGAGTGCAAAGCTTATAAGAAGAGTAACCATCATACTGTTAGGAGTTTGACGGAGCAAGGAGGATAAGGCAATAGGTGTTACAACCAAGAAAAACTTCTTCCTCCATAGAGAGAAGTCGATGGAAGACAAAAATGGAGTAAGAAGAGAGAACCTCCCTTACCCTTGGGATGAAGTGGCCTATCACATCCTCAAGTACATATTTTGTGAGGGGAGGTTGATCATTGTGTATGCCTATCAATTTAGATTTCTCTATGAGCTAAGGTTCCAGACATAGTTACCAATTCCAAACAGACTCAGTGTCCCACATTTCCTCTTCTAATGCATCATTGAAATGAGCCAAAAAGTGAAGGAAGGGAAGGACTAGAACATTTTCCATCATGGCCTCATCAAGCTAATTGACATGGATGCCTTAAGCCACCTAAGGAACCCTGTGCTATGGAATAACTTTGTATACATGGACAAGGAGGCTTTCATTGAAACACAAACCCTCACCTCCTCACAACAACATGAAACACCAACCTCTAGTACTAGGGGTAGGGAAAAGAAGGAAGAAGAGAAGGAGAAAGCAGAAACAAAGGAAAGAGAGAGAGAGAAACAAAGAGTAGAGGAAGAGAACCCTGAGGATCCCTCCAAACCTCAAGGGATAGAAACAAAGGGGAAACAAATAAGCATCCCACCAAGAAACACAGAGCAAGAGGTGGCTGCCACATTGGCCACACCTGGCACACCAGTCAAACCCAAAAGAAGGTAGCCAAGGCAAGGCCCCATGTACTTTAAAACAAGGAAGAGAACCAAGATAAGACAAGGGAAGCCCCAGTCTCCTTCAAAAGTCCCTATCACTATTGATGAATCAGTAAGCAAAAGGGAAGAAGTGGGACCTAGTGAAGGGAAGATTGAAGAAGTTACCTCTCCCAAAGCCAAGAGTAAACTTGTGCTACCCATGGGGAGACCCACCACTAGAGCAGTCACATCTAAGAGGCTGAAAGCACAAGCTGCCTTGTCACAAGTAAAGACAAAGGAACTACAGGAGAAAACAGAAGAGTTACAGGAGAAACAAGGACTGTTATAGGAGAAACATGGGCTGCTACAGGAGCAATAGGAGATGCTACAGGAAGAGGCAACCACATCAAAAGGAAAAGAAGAAGGTCTCCAAGAACTCTAGTGGCCTGATCCACAACCTAACCTTGAATCTTATTACAAATTTGTTAAGGAGGTAGGATTATACTTGAGAAATTTGTTATACCACTCTTCTTTGAGTTGGAAAAGGAAAGAAGCAGGACTCATAGGTGGATACAAATTGAAAAATCTAAGAAGGCGGAAGATGTTGGCCTCATGGAGGAGAAAGTGAATGAAATGAGCTAGGAATTGAATAACTTAAGGCTAAGGGAGTCAATCATGAGGGACCAGCTATAGACAAAAAACAGAAGGCTAAGAAAACATCTGCAAGAAAAACAGGTACAACTTGCCCCTGTGGAAAGTTTATCCATGGAAGCCATACAATGTAGGAAACCATCCAAACCCTATGCCATCTTCCTTAGAGATCAATGGTTGCAATTCCAGACAAAGACATTAGCACAATATGGATCTTTACCTTTCCAATTCTACAGGAAGTTTATTGACTTTTGCAAAAAGGCAAGTATTGAGGATAGCGCTAAACTGGCTGAGTTTTCCATGCATAATATGATCCTCACAAACATGAACTTTTGGGACCCCAACTCAAGATTGGGGGACATGCAACTCATGGCATTAGCCTCTTGGTTGACCCATGAGGAAACAAGAGCTAAAGAAGTAAAGAGGGTGATGAAAAAAGAAGAGAGGGAGCCCTTATACATCAGAGTAGAATTAGTGAGCCCCAAAGCTATCATCAGTAACCACAACCTCATCTCCATTGATCATGAATCAACACCTCAGTATATGGAAGCCCAAAAACAAACTATCCTCCATTTTGAGGAAACCTTTAGGATGTCGGGGACAAAAAGTTTGCAGGATTGCCAAACAAGATGGCATACCTTGCCTCACAGTTTGCAAATCAGAGTATCACTCTCTAGAAATACCAAGGAATGCCTTGGAGAGAACCCCACTATACAAAAGAATCATGCAAAGGTCAAAGATCAAGTGGATAGGACTCAAACTCACTCCTCCCTTACTATTGGGCCTACAGACGAGAAGAGACCAGGGAGAAGAAAAAAAGGAGCGGAAAGACATAGAAGCAAATGCAGGGAAGGCACACCATCTGAGATGCCTAGGGATGTTAGAGAGGCCACCAAGGCCATGAATGAACTTCACATTAGTGACTGAGTTTCTCAGAGGGTGAGCAACACCTTCAGTACGGGGTGATGATGGGTCCCATCAATAGGTATATTTTGAGACCCATTGTGCTATCCTCCAACTCCTAAAACTCTCATTTTCTCAAACTAATTTGCATTTTTTAAACCATAATATGCTTATTAGGAATACTAAAGGGTGCTTGTCATATTTCAGAGCCTATTGTGATTAATATGCAAGAAAAATAAGCATTTTTGGAGATATTTATTATGCAGGGGTTTATTGGAGACATCTAGAGAGAATATAGGGGAGCTTGTCCACTGCATTAACTCCCCAACTCGGTTTGAGATAAAAAAATTCCTCACTAACAACTCGAATTCACTAGCAGCTGAGAAACTCAAGTGCATGTGAAGATCCAAGGGAACTAGATGCACCAATCTCGAGATTTTGGAAGGAATCACTCCTTTTTTCAAGGGAGCTTGCCTCAACTAATTTTCGTTGAAGATAGGAGTAGCTACTGAGAGCCTCGTGTTTGATATTGTTATTTTCATCTTTCATATGGTGTAATGTGACTCTTATTTTCTGTCAATGAGAAATTCATTGTTGGCCTGCATCTAAGTTAGTTTTGGAAGGTTAAAACCTTGCGTTTGGGCCCAACCTAGAGGCTTTAGTCCCTCTCTTGTATTCTTTCCTTTTTCTTGTTCAATTCATTGCAATTCTTTTCTTGTTTAAGTAGGAATTACATCATAAAACTTGTAGTCGCAAGTTTTCCTATCACCTCCCTTGTGGGAAGAGTGGTTGGAAGATCTACAACAACAACCCAAAAACATGTGTTTGTGATTTCTTGTAAATTGTTAAGTGTTAGAATGTAATCCTTCTACATTCTTAGTTTCTGCAACTTAGAAGTTAGTAGCATTAATTTGGCAATTAGAGTTGTGTTGTAGGGTATAGTAGATTTTAATAAAATTAAACTCATCCTTTCCATGTTAATTTATTTTGCTATAATATTGATCATTTGATGCATGTGCTTGATTAGTCTATAGGGATTTTTGTTGACTTACAAGGGTGGGTACACTCTTCCACATCCACCTAGACCATTCCATCTCTCTCCTACACATTTCACATTGCTTCCACACTCTGCCACTGAGATCACTCTTCCAAGGCAAATGAAGGACATTGTGGGCATAAACTTTGGTGCAAGATAGGCCTACAAGGGGTACTAAGCTTGGCTAAGGGGCTCCCACACCCTTCACCCACCTTCACCCACCTTCTTTCACCTTCCAGATGCCATTATTTTTCTCAGAAAGCTCTCGGACCCCCTCCTTTAGCATAATCGGGCCTCCTGTAGCAACCCTGTACCATTGCTTACTTCAACCAGATTCACTCCAGACTTTGACCCTTGCATTTTGAAGTTGAATAATGGCCCCCAATCTTTGATTTCATTATTAGGACTCTAAGACCACTCCAACCCCATCCTTTCTGTTAGGGTCTTATATTTTATAGGATGAGCTGACTATAGGCTGTTCATTTTTGTATATGAGATGTTGCAATTAATGTTACATTCTGTAAATTATTTCCAAAATAGAAAAAAAAGGGATACAAGAAGAAAAAAATTATATATGTGTGTGTGTGAAAAGAATGAAAAACCAAAAAATATGAGAAAATAGAAAAAAGAATGAAAAATACCCCAAAAGAATAAGTGAGCAAGTCTAAATGACAGTCAAAAAATGAAAAAATGCATCAGTAATACCTCAGAAAGTTTGAATAATGTGCTGCTAGTTAAAATCCCACATTGAAGTTAGATAAATAGATTAGTTTGTTTAATAACATTGTTTAAGCATGATTAGGCTTGATTAAAAGTAATTAGTTTTGATAAGAGATTGTTTAACCACACAGTGTAACCGTGTTTAAACTGGACTAGGTAAAATAAAATTGGTTTACCACACTCTTTAGTCATGGTTTAACTTTAAAGTAGATTAAATTAGCCTAAGTTTGATTAATTAGACTACATTGTCTAATCGCAGTCTAATCAACTTGTAAATAAAATAAATGTAATAAGTCCGCTTTACATGCTATAAGCGCAAAAATCATATGTAAAGGTATGAATAAAGTTTAAAAAGGCAAAAAATTTTGTCACATTGTGAATAAAGTAAATGACAAGACCCTTTTGTTGTGTAGCGAATAAAATCGGCGCAAAATTGAATGACGAAGGCTTTGTTGATTTTGGGTAGCATCGAATGTGCTCTAGCTCCAAAATTTGGTGGAGGGGCTAGAACACATAAGATCTCAAGAACCCAGAAATCGTTTGGAGAAATATCACCCTGATGAGGATTTATTAAAATAATTAATATTTTTAATGGGTTCCTAAGTCTAAACTTAGGAAAATAAAAATATTAATGTGTATTAATAAAAATATGGGTGAGAAGGTTCTAAGTGATGAGGATCAAGTCTGTTTTAATCTTAGCCATTGATTAGAGATTAGATCATGGCCATTGATTAATCAACAAGAAAAGTATAAGAGGAGGCTTGAGGGTCAGTTGGAGATACACCAAGAGATCAAAGAATTCGTTTTTCTGGGGCGTGGTTTGTTGAGAAAGTTGAGCTAAGTGATCTAAGTTGCAGTGAGAGGGGCAGTTCGGTAGAGGGACTTCAATCCAAGGCCGAGGATACATAGCAAAGAGGCAGAGCAATAGCAGGAGAGACAACGCAGCTCCATAGAGGGTGACACAGAAGCTAGTGGGGTTGACGCAGAGGCTAGAGAAGCTGACACAAAAGCTAGAGGGGTTGATGCAGTTCCTTAGAGGTGTCCCTGGGGTTTTCTGTGGGGCAGAGAGAGCAGCATTTCAGCATATCGACTTCTGAGCAAGGGAGGCTCATTGGGAGGGTGATGCAACTCCTAGAGGAGGTGACACAGTTCCAACGTAGAGCTTGGAGTAGCCATCGCTACCCAGCACTGGGAGGGTGATGCAGCTCCTAGAGGAGGTGACGCAGTTCCGATGCAAAGCTTGGAGCAGCCATCTCTACCCAGCACTGGGAACAACAATTGTAAGTTGTGGGGTTTGATCATCTAGTTGTTGGATTGCCAAAATATCTGTCTCCGGATAGAGGTACTTTTGCCAGGTTTATTCTCTATTGGGTGAACCGGATTTGACACCCTAGTTGTATTCATAAATCTGCTTAATTATACAAACCCTCTATATGTTGCACCAGTTTTCCTAAATTGGGTTTTTTCGGGGACAATTGTCCAAAAATAATGGTGTCCCTTGTATGATTGTCTCAATTTATTTCAGTTCATGATCTGTATGTAAGTGTAGGCTGCAATAGTGTTTTCACAGTGGTTTAAGTAATTAAATAACTTGTTGAATGAAAAGAGAAAGTAGGAGATGAAAAACCAGTGATTGCAATAGGATTGCTGATGTGTAGATTCAGAAATTTTCACAGATTGCACTCTGCCGAGATCAACGGTGGGGAATCGTATTCGGCCCCCCCACTCGAGCCCTCTGACATTTAATCACGGGGGGGGGTTTCCGAAAAGGCGGAAAACACTTTACCATGTTGGGTGACATGGTGGCTTCCTAGGTGACTCACACCCCCCCTGCCTAATACCACAAACTGTCCCTGCCCCCCTCTGAAACCCACCTTTTCCTCTGCATCCCATTTACCCTCGCGATTGTTGACTTCTTCCCTCTCTGTCCATTTCCCTTCTGCTAGGTGGCCACCCGTCCCTGCCTCGCTCCAATGCCAAGCCACATCAAACCCCAAATCCACTCAACCCCAATACATTACTGCCACCTATCCTTCCGCCACCTCAGCATCAAGTCGTTGGTCAATTAATTTTCACTCGTTCCCATGACAACGGACCCGCTCCTCCAACCGTTAAATCACAATGGTACATCATTTTGCCTATAGTAGCCACTAAAACCCGTTTTTATCCACCTTTCCGTTGTTGTTTCAAGCTGCTAATTATATCAAACCTCTACAATGTCCTGTTTGCACACCAGAACCTGTTGCAGTGCCAAGTCAGCATAACCTGCCACTGCTACAATAATCCAAACCACCACTAGGACCTGCACATCCAGCCGAATACCAATCCGCTTCCGAATACCAACCTGCATTCGAAACTCTGATTTCATTTCTCTTCTATCATGGTCCCTAAAGGTAAATCTAAAGCCACAGATCACAATCCCATGCTACCCCCTGTCCTAGAGCTAGACCATCAACCCTTGGTGGATCAACAATACAAAATTGTTGAAACCAGTTGTGAATTCAATCTATACGAACTTCACAACTGGTTAAAGCAAAACTTCTTAGACCAAAGCGATGAGATGAATCTCTAGGAATTTCTCCTGCCCCAATTCATCTTTCCCTTAGACACACCACTTCCCTGAATTTGCCTCCTAGTGTCAGTTTAGATATATTCCTAGTCAAAGGGAAATTGTGGCTCAGAATGGAGACATTTTGTTCACCATAACCCCTGAGTCAATCAACCAAATGCTGCAAATCCCAAATTCTGACTGCCTGAAGCCATTTTCAGTAGATTCCCTCATGGAATTCTACAAGAACCTAACCTTCCCCCAAAGAGCCAAGATTTTTGAAACTTTTCTACCAGTGGATGCCCAATTACCCAAGAAGAACCCCCCCGTAGTCATCTGCTATGTTCCCGAAGATGACCAAGCATATAATTTCCATTGTTTAATGTTTACTGTGCTACCAATCCGATCAGTGGGTTGATGATGCCATTATTGGTTTTTTATCATCTTTACAACTGGTGAAAAACCCTTTATTTTCAGTTACAGTCAGTTTCTTGTAGATACAATCCATGATCAATTCCTAAAGTTCTATACTGAAGGAAATTTCAAATATGCTTCAGTACTTATTTATCTATTTCTTTATCATCAAGCAGACAGGTTTCAATTTCCCATGCAGAAATTGGAGGAGCAAAGGCAACGTTCAATCAATAATTCATTGGATCTCTTTGATGAGGAAGCATTCCAATGAGTTTACCTTCAGTGATTTTGTAGATCAGTTCCTATATATAGTTGCCTACTTGTTGAACAATGATGTGGAGCCTAGAATAGGACCAGAGATACAAAGAATTCTGCATCTCAGTGAGCAGACTAAGATAGGACATTGGTACTTGTACCAAAACTACACTGAGATCGGAGTTTATGGGTTTGAATTGCAACCATACAGGCTCCCAAAATTTGTTCCCACAAGGATCTTCTCATTAGAATATATAAGACAGATGATACATATGGATGATCTCCATTTTGTTGCAACAAAGAAGAAGTCCCAGTTTAAAATCAAGGCACAGGTTCGACCATTTATATGTAACACCAAGGCAAAAGTAAGGATGCAGATTTTCTCCTTAAGCAAATGAATTTCAAGTTGAGTTTCACCTGGTCATACAACCCTTTTGGCATCATTTCCAAACTGAGAGTGGAGCAAAAAACCACTCCCTATACTCACACTCCTAGACCAGAGATAAAGAAGTTTATGAATCAAAGTCAGTGGGAAGAGAATACGCTACAAGAGCAGAAGAACAGGTGATATCCACAAGTACCTCACAGACTCCACTACCTCAAGAAAAAAAGGACAAGAGGCCAAAAGAATTTCGGATATATAAGAAGAAACATAAGACCAATCCTAAACCAGTTTTTTTGCATGAGGATGAGGAGCAGGCCACCATAGTCCTAACATGCCCTCATGTTTCTACAAGGGAAGAAGATATCCTCATAGGATCTCCCTCTTCCTCAGCTTCCCAAGATCCCCCAGATACAGCTCAAACAACAGAGTTGGTTTAGGACCAGGCTGAACCAAACATTTTTGCCAAATTCAAAGAAATCAAGAAGAAAAATGAATTGCTCAAAGCCACCACATACTTCCAATTTTGGAAGCAAACAACTCCTCACATCATAGGCTTCTTTCAACCTTTGACACAGAAAAGGGAAAAATGAAAATTTCATTCCTTCAAGCGCAGGTCCCATTTCCAAAGACTCCAACTGATTGCAACAAGTCCATATTTTCTTTTGATGTCAACTAGGTTCACCCTATTGACCAAATGGACATGCATAAACAAACTGGTGAGATGCTATACTCTACTCTGACCAACACTGCCATGACAACATCCAAATTGCAGGCCTCAGTCAATGACATACAATCTCAGTTAAAACTTGAAAAGATCACATCTCTGGCCAAAGACACAAATATTAAATCACTAGAAGACCTGGTAATCAAACTGGGCCGTAATCTCAGTGATGTAAAAGCAGTAGAAGAAATTGTGAGGAGAAAAAATGCAGACATAGAAGCATTGAAGAAGCAACTCAAGCTGCCCAGTGCCCTCTACAGAAGACCCTCAAATTAAGGAAGCTGGGAAGCTTGAGAAAAAAAGAGAGGACATGTTCAAGATTATAATTGAACAAAATAGCCAGATTGAGGACATGGAGGTTGAGGTGGAAAGATTGTTGAAGGAAAAGGAGTAGTCATCACAACTAGAAATAGTTCCACTAACAACAATCCCTATCTCAATTGCAACCACAACAAGAGCATCTGCATCAACAACAAGAGAAGCATAGACCACATATTCCTCAAATGAGTTGGTTAAAGCTATGGAAGACCTGTCCATTCAAGGGCAGGAAACTGAAAAATTAAAGGGCCAACTCAAACCTTTATAGGAGGAAAAATTAAAAATAGATAATTCATATGTAGCAGAACTACAAAAATCTCACAGGCTAACCCAAAAGATTGAGTTGTTGAAAAGTGAATCTGCAATGGCACAGACTTTGGCAGAGATTGGAGTCAAAGAATTTCTGATATACAAGAAGAAGCAGAAGACCAATCCTAAACCAATTTTTCTACATGAGGATGAGGAGCAAGCCACCATAGTCCTAACATGCCCTCATGTTTCTACAAGGGAAGAAGATATCCTCATAGGATCTCCCTCTTCCTTAGCTTTCCAAGATCCCCTAGATACAACTCAAACAACAGAGTTGGTTCAGGACTAGGTTGAACCAAACATTTATGCCAAATTCAAAGAAATCAAGAAGAAAAATGAATTGCTCAAAGCCACCACATACTCCCAATTCTAGAAGCAAACAACCTCCTCACATCATAGGCTTCTTTCAGCCTTTGACACAGAAAAGGGGAAAATGCAAATTTCATTCCTTCAAGCACAGGTCCCATTTCCAAAGACTCCAACTGATTACAAGAAGTCCATATTTTCTTTTGATGTCAACCAGATTCACCCTATTGACCAAATGGACATGCATAAATAAACTGGTGAGATGTTATACTCTACTTTGACCAATACTGCCATGACAGCATCCAAATTGCAGGCCTCAGTCAATGACATACAATCTCCGTTAAAACTTGAAAAGATCACATCTTTGGCCAAAGACACAAATATTAAATCACTAGAAGACCTAGTAATCAAACTAGGCTATGATCTCAGTGATGTAAAAGCAACAGAAGAATGCAGACATAGATGCATTGAAGAAGCAACTCAAGTTGCCCTCTACAGAAGACCCTCAAACTAAAGAAGTTGGGGAAGCTTGAAAAAAAAAGAGGACATGTTCAAGATTATAATTGAACAAAATAGCCAGATTGAGGACATGGAGGTTGAGATGGAAAGATTTTTGAAGGAAAAGGAGCAATCATCACAACTAGCAATAGTTCCACTAACGACAATCCCTATTTCAGTTGCAACCACAACAGGAGCATCTACATCGGCAACAACAGAAGAATAGACAACATATTCCTCAAATGAGTTGGTTAAAGCTATGGAAGACCTGTCCATTCAGGGGCAAGAAATTGAAAAATTAAAGGCCCAACTCAAACCTTTATATGAGCAAAAAATAAAAATAGATCATTCATATGTAGCAGAACTACAAAAATCTCACAGGCTGTTATAGACATATTTGGGCACTGCAACCCCAATCACATATGTCCATAAACCAAGGGCTTCTAAACCCCTAAAAGTGTTGTTTCATACCCTAAAGGAACAAGGTCAACTGATTACATCATTTCCCAGAAGTTCACCCTGAAAAACTGCTCAGAACTGGTCAAAACTGGACCATCTCACCTGCTCCATGGTCAGGGTGCAATGCATCTCACCTATTGCACACGAGGTGTGCGATGCATACTAAAAAGCCCTTCTATAGGGTGCGATGGGCGAGAGTAGACAAATGGCAGAGGCAGTTTGCTAGGTGGAAACCCAGAGAATCTTCTAGAAACTGCTCATATGACACTTGCCTCTCTGAATTCGCCCAGAGGATGTGTAAGAGATCATGAAATCTCCAAGTGGAACCAAGAACTATCAGTGAAATGAACCAATTCAAAATCCAAAAGCTGACTCACACCCCTTGCAAACATCTATATATGGAATCTCTCATAAGAGATCCAGAGGCGGAATTTTGTATTTTTGTAAGGAAGTGTTGTTGGTTTCTCCTATGAAACATTGTAGTGTTGGGTGATCTAGCTTTTCATGACGTGAAGAGGGCTTTCATGCTGGGAAGGATGGTGTTGGGGTCAGACTGCTGGTTTAATTACTCTCTTCTACTACTTTATCAATAAAGCTATTTGAGTTTTCCTCCATAATCCTTGTAATATTTTGAATCTTGTATTGGGTGTATGCATTTGTATGGTTAATATACATCTGATCCTATATGTTTATGGATATAGATCTCTATGCTTTGATGGTATTATGCGCTTTGACTATACAGGTGTTTTTGAAACGGGACAAGTGAGAAAAGAGTGGCGAAGCTCCTGTCAAAGGGGGGAGGAAACAAGCAAGAGCCAAGCGAAAGACTGAGGGTTGGTACTCTCTGCTTCTCTCTCATTTATCTCTCATAAAGGAAAACACAAGTAACTTTAGTTTGTTTGTTTCTAAGATAGCTACCCGTCTTAGTGGGACTAGCAGCTCTGAATGAACACTAGTTTTCCCGATAACAAAATGGCGACTTCGCTGGGGAACGAATAGTTTGATTGTTATTTACTGTTGTTTGCTTTATAAACTACAGACAAAGCTTGAAGTTAAGCCAGCTAGCCTTTGAACCGCTTTTTCTATGCAACTGCAAAGTAGATCAACGCTGCTTCAGTCAATCTCCGGGTTGGTTTATGAACTGAACATCTAACTTGAAAACATCCTAAGTGCCCTGGTGGTAGCTCAAATAACCTCATTAGATCAGCCCCTATACTTTGTGTTGACTGCCTGTCATTTGCTCAACCTAAATCCCTGAACTTAGCTGCAAACTGTGAGTAAAAACCGAGCTCAGTCTCGTCCCTGGACCATCGCACTGTCTCTCATTAGCAACCTGGATGCATCGCACCTCCCATGTGTTGCAGGTGAGATGCATCCCTGTTTCCCTATGTTACAGGTGCGATGATTGAATGAGACCGTTTCTGCCTCCAGATTTTGGTTTTTTCTTCATTGTTTTCAGCTCTATTCAGTACTTTTGCTGTCTATGATCAGTATATCACTGTTGAAACCTTCTTCTTTTGCATTATTCAACCTCCATTGATAAGGAATTGTGAATGTTTTTTATGTATTTTTCATCATTTACAGTCCTCCTTTGCAAAAAGTAGCTTAATTGAATTGTCATCTTTTGATTTGAAAGTGTCGCAAGTATCATTTTCAATCAAAGAAAAGAGTGTCATAAAGTCTTCCTCTTTTACATAGTCGATTACACTTTTGCTATTGCATTTGATTCGAATCACCAATTCTTTGAAGTGTCGAAAGCAGTTTTCAAGTCGAAATTGAAAGTGTCGTCTTAATCTTCCTTTCGTTTTTGAACAAGAAATTGCTAAAGTGTCGCTTTGAGAAAAAATAGTTCAGATCTGTACTTAGTTTTCTTTTTTTCATTTTCACATTAAGGAAACTAAAAAACAAATACATGCATGTGCATTTGCATTTAGACTGCATGCGGAAATTGATTTAAGATAATGCATCTTAGTGTGTGCCCTTTGCTTTATGTTGAAAGAATTTTACTTCTCTTTCCTTAGTAGCTAGGATTTTCATTGCAAAAAGAAAGTAAATGACTGTTTATCATCTTAGATTTCATATTTAGGAATTGTATATCTACATCACATGATGAACCTTAAAAGAAAACTTCTTAAGAAAGATCAACTGTAAAATAAACCTCAATGAACATAAAAATGCTTTGGAACCTAACGCACAACATCTAGAAGTCTAGGCTAGAGACGTATTTCGGCATCATAAAGCTTGGTAACTATTGTTTTCATCGTAGGTTGGGTGATTCCTTCTCCTTGATACGACAAGTGCCAGTACGAACTTGTGCTCCCACGTACCGTCGAGTATATTGGGAGAACACAATAGGCTATATCCTTTATCCTTAGGAAGTCGTGTCTTCCGCCCTATTGATTGCAATGCACTGAACACAACATTCAGGAAGATTGACTGTTACGTAAAAAGTATTCTGCAGTTTTGCGATTGGTTTGGTAATCCCTCTGTCTAGATTTCTAGAGTAGTCACTTTCGTTCCTTTTTCAGACTCCTTAAAAGAAAAGGTCCATCTGAGCATTTGTCACTTCAGGCTCATTAAAAATCGAAGGCACCTAGAGTCATCTTTGGATTTTTCTCAACTCTTTAAAATTGATAAAAGCAAGTTGTGTCAAAGCGTCATAAAATTTATTATAATCGGAATAACATCATTGTTCCCTTGTTGGTCTCAGGTTGAGAAAGTGGAGTCCACCAATCAAGGATTTCCCCTTGGGGGGAATCCTAGTCTTTTCTCTTCTTGGGGAGATGTTGGTGCTCCACATATGGCTACATTGTCCCTTCCAGGACTCACAATTGGCCTGCCAATATGGCTTTTCTCGACCTCTGTCGTTCAAAACACCGTAATTCCTCAGCAATCAAATCAGCAACCAGATGATACTGAAGTCACTCCCCCACCTTCTACTTTGTTTGTTTCTCCCTCTCCTTCTTCCTCTTCGCTTGGTGAAGCTAGTAACGCTAAAAACCAAGTAACTGAGAAGAAGAAGAAAGGGAAGGAGAAGAAGCCAACGGCGAAAGGGGGCAACCATGCAGCGTCTGGCGAAAATCCACACTGCACCATCCAAACCTAAATCTCAATGTGTCATTTGCAAAGGAGACCACTATCATCGAGATTGTCCTTGCATCCCGCAGATCTTAAGGGATTGGTCTCCCCGCTTGCACAATTCGGTGTCTTCAACCTCTGACGATCATGTTGAGAGCACACCATCAACTAGTGAAAACGAAGTCAATGGACAGAAAGGAAGATCTAAATTTCCTTGTAGACTATGTGAAGGCGATCATGCCCTCCACCGTTGTTTGTTCTTGGACGAAGATAAAAGAGTCTTGGATAACGTCTTGCTTCACCGCAGCAACTTCCTCTTGGATACAAAAAACTCTTGCTGAGTCCATCACTAGTTGAAAATCCGACTGACACACCTTTGTTGTCATTCGAAGCACCTATCGTTGAAGACAAACCCTCTGAGTCCACACCGGACCAAAGTCAACAGGTCGAGACGGCAATCGACCCAGTCTTGTCTTCAGAAGGTCCACCTTCAGATGATACAATCACCAAAGAGAATGAGAACGACACTGTTCAAATTCTTTTTGTTAACACAAAATCCGGTGAATATGGGGGCAATCTACCCATTCCTTTACTACAGTAAGGAAGTTTGTCAAAGATTCATCCGGCCGTTTATTCGGTCCCTCCTCCGAGCAATCTAGTCATTTCCTTCGATTGGAATCTACTAGGGAGACCCCGCCTACCATCTAATGTACCATTTCGAATCATAGTACAAGCTTACAGAATGATCATGGCTGGTATTATCATAGATGAAGGGGCTTCCGTGAGTATCCTTTCCTCAACTGCTTGGAAAGCACTTGGTTCGCCATCGCTTCTGCCTGAGATTCGATATCTGTCAGGCTTCAACAAAGGAACCAGTCGACCGTTAGGGATCCTTCCAAATTTGCCTATAACTTTGAGAAGGAAAACCGTTCATCTAAACGTGATGGTAGTCCAAGGGACTCTAGATTACAATCTACTCCTTGGGCGTGACTACATTTACAGCATGGGAGCTATTGTTTCCTCACTCTTTCGAGTGATGTGTTTCATGTATGAAGGAAGAATGGTCCAACTCGTTGACCAGCTTTCATTCCCCGGTTCAAACACGGCTACTAGTCAAATGCCATCCCTAACTAGTCGTCTTGCACAAGGAAGGTCTCATCAACCTTCAGTCCGTCCACCTAATGAGTGCGAGTGATTCGGTGAATGTGACTAAACCCAGGGGGCATGCGCCCTGGTCTGCTTCGGCAGGAAAACCCCAGATATAAGGTAGGTTTCCGCGTAGGATTTATGACTAGTCTGACACACCCGTCCATTTAAGAAAATGGGATTAGATTGGAAAAGGATTCCCTCGTCAAAAGTTATGTGAGTGGAAGTTCGTACCATTCACCTTTGTCTATTTCGATGGACGGAGCCAAGGAAGTGTTTTGTCTGCAAATGCGGACGAAACAACCTTTCTTTAATGCAAGAACTTCCATATGGTAACCTGGAAACTCTACTTCTCTTTATACCTAGGGGCATGCAAACCTTTTGTACGCAAGTGAAAAGCAACCAACACAACTCTAACCCCGTAGTTTTTTACTAACTTCAATTGCTTAAGTTAGGTGATTGGTCTGATCAGCCATTCACCTTTGCAGGGGCCAAATGGCACTGGCAAAGTAAAGGAAAGGTTTCCCGTCAAGAAGCTATCCTACCTAACCTCAGTGGTTCTTTAACCCCTAGGACTATAGTTGGTCGTTCCTAGCTTGCATACAAAAGGCTCCGGAGCAAAGCTATGCATGGGGCAAGCTCCCTAAAAAATGAACCTACTAATGAGAGACATCTTTATTATACGACTGGCACGAGCAAGTTTACGTGAAGTTCAAGCTCGTTAAAAAATAAACCTAGCTATGAGCAGGTTTACACGAAGTTCAAGCTCGTTAAAAAATAAACCTAGCGATGAGCATATGTTCCACCTGAGTTCAAGCTAATTAAAAATGAACCCACCCACGAGCAAGTTTACATGAAGTTAAAGCTCGTTAAAAAATAAACCTAGCAATGAGCATATGTTCCCCTAGAGTTCAAGCTCATTAAAAAATGAACCCACCTTCGGTAAATAACCTTTGTGATTGCATTACTATCAGCTTTTGAGCCTTGGTCGTGTTCTTACCATCACCTCCACTTTTTCGCCGATCATACGCCTCCACTTGATTGTTTACCCTTTTGAGGAACAACTGCGATGAGTGACTCTGTTAGCCACCTTCTTTACACTGCCGTGATTAAAAAGTTCCAAACCTTACTTGGAACCAGCTGCTACCCGAAAATATCACTCGTTCCTCAAATAACGAGTTTTCTTTAAACCATTTTCAGACTCGTTAAATATGAAAAGATTGTCGAGCATTCCAACTCGTTAAAGTGTTTGGAAATAACAAGTTTTCTTTAAACCCTTTTCAAGATCGTTAAATATGAAAAGATTGTCGAGCATTCTAGCTCATTAAAGTGTTTGGAAGTAACGAGTCTCTTTTAAGCTCTTTTTAGACTCATAAAATATAAAAAGATTGCCGAACAATTGGCCTCTCCAGCTCGTTAAAGTGATTGGAAGTGCCATCCCTCCTCTATATTTTAATCTTTTTGGACCTGAGGGATCCTTACACAAAAAGATCGAGCGCTTGTATTTTTCGGCTCGTTAAAGTGATCGGAAAAGTCATCCCTTTCGCATTATTTGATACTTTATTGGACTTAAGGGATTATACTACGAAAAAGGATTACTAGAGTTTCTTTTCCGTCTCTTTTCAGACTCTTTAAAACTGAAAAGGACCGAGTTATCTTTGTCGTTAAACTTGTTAAAACAATAGCGACAAACTTGTCCATTACAGACAAGAGCGAGTTTCACTGTCGCTAGGCTCGCTAAAAGATAGCGATAGGTTTGCCCGAAGGGCAAATTATAGAACAGGCATATGTTATCCTCCTCAAGCTTGACAAAAATAAAGAGGTACTGGTCAGCAATGACTGGGGAAAAATGGGAAGAAAACTTGAATAACTTCATTGGTAGCAAGTCGCTCTTGAACATGACACTTTCACTCTGTCACCATGATTGAGTCGGGTTGGGTTATTCCGTTCACCGGTCATATCACCACTGGTTCTCCGTACCATCCATTTTTGGGGTTAACGCTACCAATCCATTTCAGTGTCGCCGATATGTTCAAGAGAAGTCGCTCAGAGAATTCACCAACCCAACTTACGCCTCATCCGCTGCCATACCTTCACGCTCCATTCTTTCATGACCGCCACCCTGAACCTTGTATCATCAGATCGTTTTCACCTCCACAAAATCATTTGCTCCGTTTCGTGTCATAGATGTGGGATTCATTAAGGCCCTCCTACGATGGGTCACTTGTCGACATCAGCTCATTATCCAAGAAGTTGACCTAGGAACAACCCTTTCAGTACTTTGAAGCTTGCATGCCTCAATGGCAAGTTTCTCACTTCCTGCGACAGGTTTACATCAATGGCCATCGACCGAAAGATTTTGCGTGGTGTTCGGCATTGACTCATGTATTCACACCACGTGAATTATACTGCAGTACCTTGAGGGTCATTATCATTATCGGTGATTCCTCTCGCACCTGTTAACAGATTACCTCATTGGTTGGTAATCAGGTGATGTCTTTCCATGTTCGACATCAGAACATCTTTTCACATGGATCGACTTGTAATTCGGGCGAAGATTGAACGAGTTTGAAAACCCCAGATCTAGTTTCATCCATCCGGGCTGCGATATATTCAGGAAAATAAAGACATCAAGTGTACTCCATTGCTACACAGATAATCATCCTAAGGGATGATGGCTCTACCAGAATCATCCTAAGGGATGATGGCTCTACCGGAATCATCAGTCTGCCACACAGACAATTGTCTGTTCTATGTACATGAAAATGACTTTATAAATCTGAGCATGGGAATGCCCGCCTCAGCGAGATCATGAAAATATTATGAAGATAATGTATTGTATTGTATCTTATTACAGGTCACCTTCCAGTTCGAAAACCTCAGATACTCATGATAAAGCATTTCACCCGACATCATAAGATTTACGACCTCATGCTTTAGGGGGCAACTGTTATAGACATATTTGGGCACTGCAACCCCAATCACATATGTCCATAAACCAAGGGTTGCTAAACCCCTAAAAGTGTTGTTTCATACCCTAAAGGAACAAGGTCAACTGATTACATCATTTCCCAGAAGTTCTCCCTGAAAAACTACTCAGAACCGGTCAAAACTAGACCATCTCACCTACTCCATGGTCAGGGTGCAATGCATCTCACCTATTGCACATGGGGGGTGCGATGCATACTGAAAAGCCCTTCTATAGGGTGTGATGGGCGAGAGTAGACAAATGGCAGAGGCAATTTATTAGGTGGAAACCCAGAGAATCTTCTAGAAACTGCTCATATGACACTTGCCTCTCTGAATTCGCCCAGGGATGAGTAAGAGATCATGAAATCTCCAAGTGGAACCAAGAACTATCAGTGAAATGACACTAATCAAAATCCCAAAAGGTGACCCACACCCCTGCAAACATTTATATATGGATCCCTCATCTTAGAGATCCAAAGGCTGGAATTTTGTATTTTTGTAAGGAAGTGCTGTTGGTTTCTCTGTGAAACATTGTAGTGTTGGATGATCTAGCTTTTCATGAGGTGAAGACGCTTTCATGCTAGGAGGATGGCGCTGGGTAAGACCGCTGGGTTGTAATCCTCTCTTCTACTACTTTTATCAATAAAGCTATTTGAGTTTTCCTCTATATTCTTGTATATTTCTGAATCTTGTATTGGTGTATGCATTTGTATGGTTAATATACATCTGATCCTATATTGTTTATGGTTATAGATCTCTATACTTCGATGGTATTATGCTTCTTTGACTCTACGGGTGTTCTTTGAAACGAGACAAGTGAGGAAAGAGTTGTGAAGCTCTGTCGAAGGGGGGATGAAACAACCAAGGAGCCAAGCGAAAGACTGAGGTTGGTACTCTCTGCTTCTCTCTCATCTATCTCTCGTAAAGGAAAACACAAGTAACTTTAGTTTGTTTGTTTCTAAGATAGCTACCCTTCTTAAGTGAATCTGCAATGGCACATACTTTGGCACAGGAAAAGGAGAATATATGGGTAGAAATAATGAGGCCATGTATGAAATATGGCCCTCAATTCATATTATCTTTGAGCAAGAAGATCTAATACAAAGATCAAAAGAGGTTGTTGTAGAGGTAAAAATAGATTTGGGATAGAAGCATGGTGAAGCCACTGCACTGATAAGGATTTTGAATTCAAAAACCAAGGAAGAATTAGAAGAATTCGAAATTCCAGATAGGACAGAAACAATTTTGGAGGTAAGAAGGGTCCTCACTAAAAGGAACCTAATGCTGCAGTTAGACAACAAATGTCATAATATGGAATCCAACATTCAAAAGTTTCATAGAAAGTTTAGTGTGCTTAATCAGAGGGGACTACCAAGATTGCTAGGAATTGGAGATAAACTGATTAGCTTAGAAGATTATCACCAAAAATTATATAGTATTGCAAGAGATAAATCAAAGTTTGTTGACATAAAAAGAAGCATCACAAGGAAGGCTTTTATGGAGGCTTTGGATTTTGACCTATTCATCAAACATGAGATTAAACACTTATTTATCATCAAGCCTACCTTTCAAAAGTATACTGAGGTAGATGAGACCTACAGGAAATTGGTAAAGTTTTCTATCCAAAGTGAAGATCAATGGGATAAATTATGTAAACTGCTTGGGTAAAGCAGTTTCACCTCCAACAGCAAGACAACAAGACAACACTTCTTCGGGCCCAGTCATCAACAACAACCCTTAAGGATAGTGCTAGCAGCTTCAGCAGTTTTAGATCTCCTATATTTTTGTTCTATTTATGTAAAAAAAATTGAGATATTTTGTAATAAACCTTAATATTTCCAATCAAGATATTTTGTTATAATTTGTATAAATACTTTAGAATTCGAAGTATTAATGTTGAGACTTGTATGAAAAAGAATACTTTTTGATGTAAAGTTGTTTAGTGTGCTCAAGTGATCAATTCTCGCTAATATAGAAATTTGTTTCAGGATTCCTATGTCAGACTCATTGATGAAGTTTTTTGTCATGTTAATGTGTTTTTTCTCTGTCATCACATATGTTTTCCTTATCTGTTTTCTTCAAAGAAAAATAAGAAATTGAATTTGTTTAATGGCACTCAATTCTAGCTGAAGAACAATAGTTGTTGTTTTCCAACTGATGTTAAATATAGAATTCTTAAATGCTCTATGTTTAATTGATCCTTAATATTTTCCTCTGTCTCACTTCACAAAGCTCATAAGATCTGATAGTCTACCTACCTTGCCATGTTACACTTGCATGTTAACTTTGCAATTGATCTACTTAAAGCTTATTGACTCCATTGCCCAATGGCTTCCTATTACTGTTTCAACCAAACAATCCAAAAAACCAAATTCCGAACCTTACATCTAGCCTAAAATCCCACTACAAACAAAACTAAATTTGATAGAGAGATCTCTCTCTGAGTTTAGAAGGGCTAGCTTCTAAACTTAAAAGTGGTTATGTGGTTACCTCTGGGTTTCTTTCACATCCTTAATAAATTACAGAGTGCTAACACTTTCCTCACTGCAAACATAAGACATCGAGTAGGATTAGACTTAACATTTTTTTCATAGTTGTGTTGAAGATTGAATTCCTCATTTTTAAGCAAGTTGCAAATAGATAAATTATTCATGCAAGTAGGATATTGATTTGCTTAAGTGTGCAGATAGACTAGCATGGTTTACTTATGCAACTAGACTAGCCTCTTCCTTTCATGCAATTTCAATTAGCATTTACATTTAATGAATGAAAACTTCATTTTTGTAGTTAGAATCATGTTCATCTCCTTACAATCATGATATGATTTCATAAGAGATTCTCTTTGTAAAGTTAGTTGAAGGATTGGTCTTTGAATACCTTGATCTGATCTAAAGACTGAGGGTGACATGAGTAGAACCTAACCTGTTGTGCATATAACACTATCAACTCTAAGTTTGGACAAACCCCAGGTTGATAATTTAAGTTGAGAAGCCTTAGGAGTTGTAACATCCTTGGTGGAATACCAGGGCTCATCAGCTACCTTGAGCCACATAAGATCCAAGGATTAAGCTTGGGAAGATTCAAAGATAGTCCAAAAACAAAGAGTTTGATAATATCAATTGTTGGGATTATGCTCATTGAAGTGGACCTCACTTTATGCTTCACATTGTTTTACATATTCTATTGAAAATAAAAGGAAACTGTCAAATTATCCAATTCTTTTCTTAGCACATTTTTTGTGGAAGAAGTTAATTGATCTTGTAGTAGACCTTTCCAATTATTAGTATCCATGTTTCTGGTTCAAATCCATGTTTTATGGAAATTATCTCCTATCTTCCTCTCTCTAATCCCTTTGATTGATTCCTCAATAAGAAGTCTAGACAAGAGGTTTCGAAGAGTATTCTATCTCATCCTTCATTGCCAGTGTCAAAAGAGATGAATATATCATCTATATATGCCAAAGAAAATTAAGAGCTTATCTTTGTCAAGCAACTTATTTTGCATGTGCATGTGGTTAGACTATTAGCTTGTAAACAGAAGTATGATTATCCTAGAGGCATAATCATAATTGGAGCAACAAAGTATGTAAGAATCAAGCCTTACAAAACTACACAGATAAAACAATATAAATAGAACTATGGCTTGTTACTACAAATTGAGATGAATATGCTAGGCAATAAAATTAAAAGGATGTGAAAGAGAGAAGTTCTTTGGAAACTAAAAAAAAACTCAATTCCCTAACCCATTGTCTCTCATGAGATTAATGACTATATCGTTTCTTATAAGACTGATCTTCCTAAAGAGAGGGATTCTTTAGCATTTAGTAAACAATCTCAAAATAAGCTTCATCCCCTAATCCACTGTGTCTCATGAGATTAATGGCTATCATTTCTTATAAGATTAATATCCCTAAAGAGAGGATTTTTTGCATTCATTAAAAAATATCAAAACAAACTATATTCCCTAACCTATTGTCTTTCATGAGATTAACGACTATATCATTTCTTATAATATTGATCTCCCTGAAGAGAGATGTTCTTTCACATTCACTAAAAAATCTCAAAAAAAGTCAATTCCCTAACCCATTATCTCTCTGAGATTAATGGCTATATCATTTCTTATAAGATTGATCTCCTTGAAGAGAGAGGTTCTTTCGCATTCACTAAAAAATCTCAAAAAAACTTGATTCCCTAACCCATTGTCTCTCATTAGATTAATGGCCATATTGTTTCTTATAAGATTGATCTCCCTTTCCAAAATGTAAATAATTAAGTCGTGAAAAAGTAAGGGAGAGATGGCTTGCTACTAGCTAAATTCTCATACTCTAAATAGTAAGTAAATGGTAAATAAAATAAATAAAGGGGTAAGGACTTTTTGTCAATCGCCATTTGTGATGGAGCACTACAAAACATGGGTGAATCTCCAAAAACTTCATAACATAGTATAACGAAAATGAAATGCTATGTATTAGCAAAAAAAGAATAATAAAATAAATTACTAAATCTAAGAGGAAACCAAATAAAAAATTGGAAACCCCAAATTTCCCTCAAAATCGAAGATATTAAACCTCCAATCTATAAGGCACTAGTCCCCCCCATCTCTAGGTGAAAGTGTGGTCTTCTCCTTCCATGTCTATTCGACCTCGAAGCTTAGGAGGAGGTGGAAATGGGAAAAGGGAGAGGGAAGAGGAGGTGCAAGCAAGAGGCAACTATATAAAAAGCAAGGGGGGAGTGAAAAGACCATTAGAATGGTATAAGAATGCTAGATTTCACACCATGAATAAGGAGGTAAAGGTGAGAATCCTACCTAAACCTACATGAATTTAGTCTTCCCAATATTATGGCAACAAACCATGGGGATGTCCCTAGGAGAATAGTGGAGAATGTGGATTCATGTGCCAAATATGCCTAACTATAGGTGCCAAATATTGTGATGGAAACCATTAGGGTCACTAACCTGACTTCACTCACGTTCCTACAAAACAAAGTAGTGATGCAAAGAGAAGGGGCCATGGATGTTTAAGGGAGGAGCAAAAATTTCATGAACAAAGATGATATCTAAGAGAAACCAGACCAAACAAAAGGTCCTCCTAGGGGGAGTAAGACTCCAAGCAAGGAAAGGAACCCTATACTAAGAGAATTCCACCCAATTTAGAGAACAATGGCAATTAGAACATACCAATGGGCAACTCAACAAGTTTTTAGTGGAAGGCACTCTTTCTTTCTCAAGAAATAAGAAAAAACAACTCTTTATTCCATATGAAACAACAAACATAAAATCCTGAATGAGAAAAATTGTGTGGAGTGGTCCACAAATTCATAAAAGTCAAAGTAATTAAAGGAAAATAACTTCCTCAAAGGAAAAATGTGTAGGTAGAGGGAAAAGGATGGGAGTTTGTCCATTGAAACAAAAGAAGGCACATGGATCCCAATAAGGAGTGGCTTATAAACATATCTCAAGAGAAAACAAGGCAATGGATCTTCCTACCTAAACCTACATGAATTTAGTCTTCCCAATATTATGGCAACAAACCATGGGGATGTCCCTAGGAGAATAGTGGAGAATGTGGATTCATGTGCCAAATATGCCTAACTATAGGTGCCAAATATTGTGATGGAAACCATTAGGGTCACTAAGCTGACTTCACTCACGTTCCTACAAAACAAAGTAGTGATGCAAAGAGAAGGGGCCATGGATGTTTAAGGGAGGAGCAAAAATTTCATGAAAAAAGATGATATCTAAGAGAAACCAGACCAAACAAAAGGTCCTCCTAGGGGGAGTAAGACTCCAAGCAAGGAAAGGAACTCTATACTAAGAGAATTCCACCCAATTTAGAGAAGAATGGCAATTAGAACATACCAATGGGCAACTCAACAAGTTTTTAGTGGAAGGCACTCTTTCTTTCTCAAGAAATAAGAAAAAACAACTCTTTATTCCATATGAAACAACAAACATAAAATCCTGAATGAGAAAAATTGTGTGGAGTGGTCCACAAATTCATAAAAGTCAAAGTAATTAAAGGAAAATAAATTCCTCAAAGGAAAAATGTGTAGGTAGAGGGAAAAGGATGGGAGTTTGTCCATTGAAACAAAAGAAGGCACATGGATCCCAATAAGGAGTGGCTTATAAACATATCTCAAGAGAAAACAAGGCAATGGATCTTCCTACCTAAACCTACATGAATTTAGTCTTCCCAATATTATGGCAACAAACCATGGGGATGTCCCTAGGAGAATAGTGGAGAATGTGGATTCATGTGCCAAATATGCCTAACTATAGGTGCCAAATATTGTGATGGAAACCATTAGGGTCACTAAGCTGACTTCACTCACGTTCCTACAAAACAAAGTAGTGATGCAAAGAGAAGGGGCCATGGATGTTTAAGGGAGCAGCAAAAATTTCATGAACAAAGATGATATCTAAGAGAAACCAGACCAAACAAAAGGTCCTCCTAGGGGGAGTAAGACTCCAAGCAAGGAAAGGAACCCTATACTAAGAGAATTCCACCCAATTTAGAGAACAATGGCAATTAGAACATACCAATGGGCAACTCAACAAGTTTTTAGTGGAAGGCACTCTTTCTTTCTCAAGAAATAAGAAAAAACAACTCTTTATTCCATATGAAACAACAAACATAAAATCCTGAATGAGAAAAATTGTGTGGAGTGGTCCACAAATTCATAAAAGTCAAAGTAATTAAAGGAAAATAACTTCCTCAAAGGAAAAATGTGTAGGTAGAGGGAAAAGGATGGGAGTTTGTCCATTGAAACAAAAGAAGGCACATGGATCCCAATAAGGAGTGGCTTATAAACATATCTCAAGAGAAAACAAGGCAATGGATCTTCCACTACATTATTTTAATTAAATGAATGTGGATTGCACATTAAACCATAATCAAAGGCGGATCTATCAATTGGTCTTACTTGGTAGGTTTGTCAATTCCCAAGTGATCTAGTGATGCTCGCATGCACATTGGGATAATGTGAGAAGGCAAGTTTGGGTAGGACTTATTTCATAGGGAGGATCCCAAATAACTAAATTGAACTACAGAAGCTAGTAAAAGAGACAATAGAGGAAGAAGGAACAAGTACACGAGGTTAAAGCACCTCTAAAAAACCATCCTAGGAAATATTAGCACAAAAGGTTAATTTTTTGTGCTACAATATTAAATTTTAAGTACATACTAAAATATATTTTAGAATGAAATATTTAGGCATGAATTGTATAGCAAATTGTCAATTTCTTAGCTATCATCCCTTAAAAATATTAATGTGTTAAGTCTTTTTGTAAAAATACTAATGTGGTTGATGTAAGCTGAAGGTGTCATTTGTATATACCATCAATAAATATATTTTAGTAAAAAT
>APFE031330803.1:213551-224922 GCA_000404065.3 Pinus taeda | reverse complement strand
AATTAACATTTTAATTTTTTAGATTTTAAACCATTTAGTATGGTTATCATTAAAATTTGAATGAAAAAAAAACCAAAACAAAAACCCATAAAAACAAACTATATATTATTTTAAAATCTCTAAACTTTTTGTAATTGAAATGGTGAAATTTAAGACTTCAAAATTTTAGGTGTCTTGAACTTTTTGATGGTACTGAGTCATTTCCACCATCAAAAACACTATTCAAACACTGCCTCTAAAATTTTTAGCCATCTAAAAAATTCCTCCCTCCTCCTGAATAAACTCCATTTCTAAACCCTCCCAAACCCAATAAAATCTATATAGCCAACATGGCTCACGCCTCCATTTCCTACTACCTCCACCAACATTCTGCCAATTTCGAGTTATACGGATCCCGATACCTAAAATGGATAAATGAAATGATACGATATTATAAAATCATAAGACTAAAATGATATATCACTGACAGTCTGACAATGATACGGCTCACACCTTCATTAACTAACGACTCATTAATGTGTCTGGGTATGGATTACCAGCCATGGATTGCCTAGGTCCTACTCAACTAGCTCTGCCAACATTCTCACTCTAAAATGTCAAACCTGAAACCTCCATTACCTACTGATTAATGTGTTATGGGTATGGACTACCTGCACAGCTAGCTCCGCTAACATTCTCGCTCTAAATTTTTATAAGGATAATAGATAACTGTATTAATATTTTGTGGTTTAACTTAGTTAGATATTTGATACGAGAAAACAAAACACATAAAATCGATATCGCTGACATAACATGAATGGTCTGACAATGATACGGCTCACACCTTCTAGCTCTGCCAATATTCTAACTCTACATTTAGAGTTATACGAATAAAGATAGAGACGGCATTCTAATTTTGGCACAACATTAAAAGAGAAAATGACAAGATAGCTCAGCCTACCTTGCGTAGAGATGCAGTACCACCGATTACGACCGCAATTTGGCACATCCACATTAAAGAATTGAGAAAGATTGATCATCCCCCATCTTCTCTTCTCCCGCTGCAAATCACCGTGGTATAAACAGCACCAGCACCGAAACCCAAACCAACCGAACCCTGACATAAAAAGAGGGTTTCAGTGCTATAATGAGCAAAAAGTGCATAGAGCACAGCAATGTCTCTAAACTGAGCCACGCATTTAAGGTGAAACTGATTTTGGAGAAACGCAAAACTCAGTTATTCTAGATTCATTTCAATGTTTCAGAAAATAAAATCATGAGGTCAAAAATCCGCTGGCCAAAACAGTGGATAAACAAGCCACCCCACCAATAAAATTAACAGCACGGAGCAGTACAGAGAGATCTTTACCTTGATGACAACCTCTATCTTCATTCAAATGTCAAAGAAACGCTACGCCAAAGGGCTTTCTCACACCCTGTATTTCCTGAAATACAAATGATAAAAAATGTTAAATCTCACCCATGATCCCGTTTTATAGATAATATCCTATTTTGTAGATATCAGTAAGTAAGAATAGCGTACCTAAGAATCCGAAATTAGGGATTCTATCTCCAACTGTCCATCATCAGCTCTAAATCCGCAGTAATATAAAATTGGTTGTTCACCTTCTTTTCTATACCTGGCAGAAAAATAAAATTGGCTGAACAAAAGGTGCAGACACATACACATACAAAAATGGAAAACTAAAAACCGATCAACCAGATGCTAAAAGTGAAATGAAAGACCAACTCAATAAATCAAAAGGACTGTGAAACACAGATGCATGGCCATGCAATGGACAGAACCAAGAAAAACAAGAAGCTAAGCCAAGCCAACGCGAATACAGGAAAAGCTGGGGTGAAAATGATGCAATGGACCGAACAATGAAGAACAAGAAGCCATGTCAAGCAAGCCAAAAAAAAATTGGGATGAAACTGATAGCATGTTCGTTGTCCCAAAATGTATATATAACCTCTAATTCAAACGGTCACAAGCCCGCTTCGAATTCTAAATTGCATCGAGGCGAAGGTCGATGTTGACGCAGTACCGGCGACTACGACCTCTGCAATTACCCACATACACATCAAATAATTGAGAAAAGATTGATCCTCCGCCATCTTCTATTCTTCTCCCGCCTGAAACCACAGTGATGTGAACAGCACTCAAACCCAAACCAACCGAACCCTGAAATAGAAAAAGGGTTTTAGTACAATAATAAGCATAAACGGCATAGAGCACAGCAAAGCCTATAACAGAGCTAAGGCTAATTTTAGAGGAACGCAAACTCACTCAGCTAAGGCTAATTTCAATGTTTCAAAAAAGAAAAAGATTAGGTCAAAAATCCGCTGGCCAAAATTACCGATAAGCATACAGAAAGATCTTCACCAAATAAAATTAAGAGCACCGACCAGTACAGGAAGATCTTCACCAAATAAAATTAACAGCACGGCCCAGTACAGAGAGATCTTTACCTCCATGACGATCTCTATCTCCATTGAAATGTCAAGGAAACGCCACGCCAAAGTTCTTTCCCACACCCTGCATTTCCCTGAAATAGAAATGATAAAAACTGTTAAACCTCTCGTAGAAACAGCGTCGGACCGTATGCATACTCACGTTCCCTTTCTATAGATAATATCCTATTTTATAGATATTAGTAAATAAGGATAGAATACCTGCTACTCCATTCCAGTGATTACAACCGCATAAGAATCTGAAATCACCGATCCATCTCCAACTGTCCACATTAAGCCCTAAACCCGGCAGCAAAATAAAATTGGCTGTTCACCTTCCTCAGGAAAATAAAATGGGCTGAACAAACGGTGCAGACACACACATACAAAAATGGAAAACTAAAAACAGATCAATCAGATACTAAAAGTGAAATAGAGAAAGACAAACTCAATATATAAAATGGACTGTTAAAAACAGCATGCATGGCCATGCAATGGACATAACAAATAACAACAAAAAGTCATGCAAATACCAATACAGAAAAAGCTGAGATGAAACCGATGCAATGGACCAAACAGAGCAGAAAAAAAAGCCAAGCCAATGCGAATACAGAAGAAGTTGTGAAGAAACTGATACGATGTTTGGAGTCCAAAACTGTGTATATAAGCTCCACTTCAAACGGTCACAAGCCTACTCCAAATTCCAAATAGTTATCACGTTCATCTTTATCTGCTTTTTATCTTTTTTTTCCCAAAAATCCACCGCCGTTGCTTTTGTTGATGCCAAGGTTTCTAGAAACAAATTGGCGGTATACAAACTCTGAGGAATCCAAGCGGTTTTGACTCTTTTTTTTTTAATGGTTCAAACAATATCAGGGCCTATTTTGTAAGCTTCTAAAATTGTGTTAATGAAACGTGTATCATGGAAAGTCCCAAAACTGGAATGAATGTAATTTATATCTCAGATTACATTTTTTCCCAATAAATTATTTATAGTAGTAGTTTAATAAGCTTGAGGAATTGTTTGGAAAGTTAAGGAAATTCTAGTTATATCTAGAGAAAATCCGGCAATGATTTTTGTAAATCCAAGTTATAATCGTTAAACTTCAAAATTTTAGGTGTCTTAGATTTTTTTGATGGTGTTGAATCCATTTCCACCATCAAAAACACTATTCAAAGACTACCTCTACAAGATATTTTGAATTTTTTTACATAAATTCTAACCACTTTAAACCATCCAGCCACTTCCTCCATCTAAATAGACGACTCCTTATTTATATGACTGAACAAAAGCTTCCATATTTATATTACATCTATATTTATAGATATTTTTACTGTTATCAATTGCGAATCCAGGTCCACAGAGTTCAACGTATGTATCATAAGCAAGTTTATTCTTCTGAGTTATATAAATATGCATTAATTAAAATTTTCAATAATAGCAAAGCAAATTCAAAATATTGCGATATTAAATCAATTCAAAATACCGTGATATTAATACATTTTTGTATGTTCAATTTCCTGTACTTATTAGCGGCCATGTTTTTCCTACCTGTAATTAGAGAAATGTAAGACTTTATTTTGACGTATCCACATTATTAATTTTATATGACATTTAATTTTAATTATAAATAATATAAATAATTAATATTTTTTAATATTAAACCAAATTTTATATGACATTAATTTTTATATTAAATAATATAAAATTATTAATATTTTTTATAGTAATTTGATTTAATATTAATGTATTTTTTATTAGAGTGTTTATCATATTTTGATTATTATTTTTTTACTTTGAAAGTGGTGATTTTTATTTTTATTTTTAATTTACAGTGAAAAGTAATATAATAAATTAATGTAAATATTATATTTGATTTGATTTTGATTATAAAATGTATTTTTTTTTAATAAATTTAGGATTTTTATTTTTAATTTTAATTTACAGTAAAAATTATATATAAATTATGTAAATATATATTTCGGGTTTTTGATTTTATTATAAAATGTATTTTTTACTTAATAAATTTAGTTTTTTAGTTGATATGGTGGATTTTTATTATAAAATATTCAAAATAAAAAGTATAATATATATATATATTATATATATATATAAAATGAGGGATTTTACAACAATACAATAAAATTATAGAAGTTCTTGAAATATGCTAAGTGTTAATTCATGATAATAAGTATAATGTTTACAAAGTGAACCTAGTATCCTAAATACTTTGAAGAACATAATTGAAATGAAACTCACTAAAAAAAAGAGCTTCATATTGAGTGATTTGCCTCTCCTTCCAAGCCTTTGTTCACAATAGGATGCTTGACTAGATTGTTCACTATAACTGGAAAGGCATTTCAATTGATTTTTCCAAGTGTCATGACTTAATATTAAGAGGTCATTTCTAATGTGATCGATGTGGCTTGGGATGTCATTCTATTTGCTTCAACGATGTTGCTTCTCAAAACATGAAAAGAACTTAGTTGAGAAAAACAAGAAGAAAGGTGCCTAGCCCAGCATACTACTTGACCTGAAAATTAATTGGTTCTCTTGATCAAATGCCTAATGATTATTAATGTATCCATGGTCACTGTCAAGTTTTGTATGTCATTAGTTTCCATATATTTCTACCAAGTTTTTGAATGAAAACCCTACACTCCAACAATATGTGGATACAGAGTTTCCTCCACCTTATAAATAACCCCCCTCCTCCCCACCTCCCTTGCACTTATTTTTCTTGGATTATGTCTCGAATCTCCTTCAAAGAAAATAAGATAAGCAATCTAGTGATCTCTCCATGGTTAGAATTCTTCTTGATTCATGTGAACTACCAAATTCACCTCATGGAGATTGATCTCTCTTTGAATCTAGGAGAATCAGTGTGAAGATTAAACTATGCCAACCAAGTATCTTTATTAAGTTCTGACAATTATGTAGAGGAGAGATGGAAGCCTTTAGAGGTAGGGTATTCTACTAATAGTGCAAAAACTCTATTTGCTATGAATTTAGGCTTGGAAGTCTACTTTTGTTGGGGGATTACCCAATTTCTTGCCAACTAGACTTTCTAATAGATATATTTTAGGATAGTAGTCCACAACTACCTCAAAAATCGTTTGTTGTTAAGGATCCCTTGCTACTTAAATCCTCATTTGCTAAATAAATACATCTAAGAATTTGAACCACAAAATTGATGCTTAATCACTTTCAATGCATGTTACTAGACTTGAGATGTCAACTAACCACCCAAAAATAAATGGGAAATATTTTTTACATTGTCTAAAGCACATCTGAAAGCACCATGTACCCCTATATTTGTGAAAAATGTTGATTCTAGTGATGCCATTTGGATGCCAAATCTTACTCCATGGGGGGGGAACTAGGAGGAAAAACAACTTTTTCCAACTATGTAATAACCCTTATTTACTGAAAAATTTAATGTTCCTACCCACATTAATAATTAGAGTGTTTTCTTGAAGTATACCCTTTAATATGTGTTTCTAACTACTTAATTGGGGGGATTTTAGGTGGAATAAAGCCAAAATTCTAACCATTCCGCCAGCCATTAAAAGGCCATGATGAAATGTCATAAAAGGACTTTTCTCTTTGAGAATATAACCAGGACTTTTAAAGGATGGAGCTCAAGAGCTTGGATTAGTGGTTGTTTTCCCCTAAAATTATTAAAACATCCTTGATTCATAATCCACCTTGTGCCATGGGTGCTTTGACAATAGACCAACTGACCAGATGAAACCTCTTCTTGTTATTTCCCCCCGCCCTTGCTATTAGAATTTCTGTATCTCTTGGGCTATCTATTATTTTAATCCTACAAGGGCCAACAGTGTTGAATATTGAAAATTTGGTAGAGTTGATAGAACAAATTTTATGAGAATTAGATGTCCTGGAGGGTTTAACCATTACACCCCACTGGACAAATTTAGTCTTGATTTTTTTTACAATATGTTCCTACAAGTTACAAGAGGAAAAATGGAAACAAATAGGCATATTATATATTTTAAAGAAGACCAACCACCTTATAAGGAAATTTAAAAAGTTTGGAAAAACAACTAATATATTTTGGCTCATATTCGATTGTAAATCTAGATTTTTTTTTGTGATTTATCAAACCTTCAAATTTTTTGAGTGAACAAATCCAAGATATTATTGAACCTTCTTACAATAGTAGTAGAATCCCCTCCTAAATGAAGGGTTTCATCAACAAACTAGGGATGGTTAATGTTTATAACCACTCTTATGATTTGTTATAATATTTCAATTGTTGTGTCTAGCTTCTAATAATCAATTAAGTGGTTTTATCATAATACTTTAAAACAAGGGAGATAGAGAGAAACTTTCCTTAGCCCCATGCTTTCTTTAAAGAAACCTAAGGGACACCTATTGACAAGTGTAGGTATCCAATGTTTGTCGATATATGAAGAAACCTAGTGCATAAAATCAACACGAAAACCAAACCTATGAAGAACATCAAAGAGGAAGGAGTGTTTCATCCAATCAAAAGAGTTTGCCATATCAACTTTTTAATAATATTATCTTTGTTTCCTTTAGTCATGCTGAAGAGTTTGCCATATCAAATTTTTAATAATCATATCTTTGTTTCCTTTAGTCATGCTCAAGTGGATCACTTCCTGGACCAAAAAAGTATTATCAACATTTTATCTCCTTTTTTTTTTTTTTTTGGTATACCCCCCTTGGTTCTAGGAGATGATTTTTAGAAGTATATGATCAAGTATATTTTCTATAATTTTGGACATAATTTTGTATGAAACGCTACACAATGAGGTAGGTATGAATCTTGAGGAAGAGGAGGGGTTGCATTTTTTTTAAAATAAGAGAAAGGAAGGAAGATTTTATGTCTCTCCTATTCGAAAATATTTGTTCACATATTGAATCACCAAAATAAGATCAAACTTGAATATGTTCCAACATTCCATATGAAATGAATTGTGAATACATCTGGACCAAGAGCCTTGTTAAGGGAAAGATCCCAAATAGCCTTTGAAATTTCCTCTTTAAACACCTTCTATAAAATAATATTATTTTCCTCAAGAGAGATAACATAAGTAATGTGTTCTAGAATAGCCATTGTAACTTTAGGCTTATGAAAATCCTTTTCTACCTAAAGATCACCAAAGTGATTGAAGGAAAACTTTTTTTTATTTTGTCAAAGGAATAAGAATTTTCCAATATGGGAAATATGTCTCTTTAACATTATTTTTCTGTCTAGACCTAATTTGTTTATGAAAATAAGGTGTGTTCTTATCCCTTGGCTCAAGTCATAATCTTCTTGGTTTGATATCAATTTCATTTTTTTTAGCTTGAAGGGATTTTTCATATTGTTGAAGGTATCCTTCTCTTCTGATAATAAACCTTGAATAACCTTCTCTTATTCTATTTTGATTTGAATTAATTATAATTTCTATTAGTTATATTTCACTTCTATATCAGGAGGGGAGAAAGAAGTTTTGGCCCATTCCATTAAGCACCTTCTTGGTGGATTTTATTTGTTCTCCCAAATATAGAAAGGCAAATCAATAATCCACGTCCTCTATGAAGCTATTATTATATCAAAATGAATCTTGTTTTGAAGCTATAAAGGTTTAAATTGAAAAGGAATAGGAACATAATCAAGGATTCCTTGAGATGAAGTAGAATAGGCACATGATCAAAGGGTGCGTAAGGGGAAATTTTAGATGATGTTGAATAATCACTCTTTAGAAAGCAAGTAAACCAAGATTATATTTAATCTTGCTTCTGTGTGTATAGGTTCTTGTCACTTGTTGGAACAAGTGTATCTTCCACTATTTGACTTGATAAAGATCCCATAAATATATCAAATCTTCCATTTGATCCATAAGAGGGTCTCTAACAATGCTTCACCCGCTTTTATCTTTGTGATTAAGAGTGGTGTTGAAATCACCAACCACAATTCTATGAAACTAGGAATCTAACCCTCTCAAGGTTGATAAAATGTCTCAAAAATCCACATGTTTAGAGTATGAAGTTGGCATGTAAACATTAACTAAATTAAAAACTTCACTTGTGAGGAAATGCTTAAAACTAGTGTGTAACCAGTACAAGCAGTGTTAATTGTAAATTAATTACCAAGAAGAACTATTCCACACTATCCATAACAGTCCAAAGGCCCTTTTGGTGTTTACCACCTATCCTTCACTATTTTTTCAAAGGTTTTTGCACTTATTTAAGGATTCAGTAGCCTCTAGTTTTATATTTTTGAGTAGGATAAATGTTAGTTTTTCCTGCTAAACCAAGCCCATTATTGATTCAATTTATTTTCATGCTACACAATCCCCTACAATTCTACAAGACTACGATCATCATTTACCTATGTTTTTTTTTTTTTCACCAACAAGTGGATTCAACACACTTTGGTTCCTTATAGCTCCTTTTCCAGTTAGATTCATAATAGTAGGTTGTTGACTAAGCTTTATCTCTTTTTTCACCCTTTCTTCTCTTTTTTTCCTTATATGGTTTTCTACCAACCCTCTTTCTATTTTTCCTTCTATTGCGTACTCTTCCCTATCATCATCAAACCATTCATCTTCTTCATAATGGGAGCTTTGATCACTAGTGAAATGTTTATTGTAATATGGTCTTTATTTTGAGAAGTAAAGTATTGTTCCTATAGAATTGGTGGCTGAATATCATCAAATTATTCCCGTGTAATTTGATTGAATGTGGAAAAGCTAGAATTAACCAAAGGGACTTCAAATATTTCCAAGGGGATATTTTCACTGTGGGAAAGTAGTTCATACTTGTTTTTATTAAGACCACCTATTGTTCCGTTCAACCCATTGAGGAGGTTCCTTTAGTTCTATCCACCTAATCTTTGTATCATGCCACTTTAAATGATTTCCCGGAGACTCTTTCTGTGTCAAAGGGTTGAGTAGCTATTATAGATTGCAAAGCTTGCTTAAGACAAAACATTACTTGTTTTCTTACTGTTTACTCTCTTATTTTTTACATGTTTCCATTGTTCCTCCTTTCTTGGTTCCCTTGCTTTGTTACTGCATTCTTTAGACAATTTTTAGTGAAATTCTAATATTCATGGCATTACTTACACTCAAAAGGAGTTTCTCATATTCGATAGGTTGTATATGCTTATAATCATCCAATGTTAGTTGTACTGCTTCTAGTAGTCTATTTTATAGATTCACTTCAACTCAAATATGCACATAGGCCATTATTCCATCTATTGGCTCAACTTTGTCAATATAAGTTCCAAGAGTACTCACGATACTCCTCAATACCTCATCATTCTAACATTGAAGAGGAAGATGAGGCAATCTTACCCATACTAGGGCAATAGAGCGAGCCATTTTCATAGTTGAAATCAAATGTCCATATGTTTAGGTAAACCCCTTTAGTGCCATAAAAATATGTCTTAATTGGAAATATTAAATCTCTATCTTCTTTAGTTTCAAAGGAGAAAGCATGAAACCCTTTGTTACAAAAATAATGAGAAAGAACATGATCCATGAGTTTTAAGACATACATTCAACATTTAACAAAGGGTCCAAGATCTCCAAGATTTCTTCCAATCTTCTAGTAAAATGGGAGGGGGTTCTCTTTACTGGTTTGCTTAGGTGCTTAGGGAGGAGACAAGCTACTTAAACATATCAATCCTCAAGAGACGAGGGTAAGGACATAAACCCCCCACAAGCCCAAAGTCATATCCATAGGGTTTCAAAGAGCCTTAAGTGTGCATATTTATTAAGGATATGAGGGTGGACTTCGATCCATTGATGTGTTCATGGATCATGAGCTCTCTAGGTGAAACCACACATTCAATCACTACCTCAAGATAACCCTATGGCTTTAACAAAAAATTTCATGGACATTTGAATCTTGTCCAATAGTAAAAAGTTTATGGCTTTTCACCATTAAAACCAATTTCTTTAACCATCCTAATAAAATTTTCAATTTTCAATTATTTAATGTAAAATTACTAGTTTTATTCCAAATACTTATATATAAAATTTAAAAATAACAAAACTTATGAATAATAAATCCATACACTTTTATTATCACGAATAATAAATCTATGCTTTTGTCTTTGAGGTGAAAATCAATTTATATTATTTATTTAATTTAAAATAAAATAAAAAATAGATTAATTAACAAAAAAATTAAATAATCAAATTGAACTAGTTAATAATGCAAATATAAATTAAATTTGCATCCTATTAATGTGTAATGTTCAATTGATTTTATTAAAAAAAATGTGTTCATATATATAACCATTCTTGTAGTGTTTAAAGATTTTATCAAAATTTATTTTTTGTAGTGTAAGAAATATATGTGAATAAGAGATTTTATCAAAATTTATTTTTTTGTAGTGTAAGAGATATATGTGAATAAGTGTTATGGGGCAGGTTAGTGTCATTTAAGTTAGAAATTTTACTTTGAGAAAAATTGTTTAAAAATGATAATTTAGAGTGGTTAATGGTAAATTAATAGTGGTCAATAAGAAATTAGAGTCTTATAGTATTGCTTTAGCAAAAACTAATAAATTGAGATGTGAAGTGGATAAATTAATTGCTTGTCTGGTATAAGAATATGAATAAATTTTGGTGGGCAATAATCACTAGGAAGTCCACACATTTACAGTTTAACTCAAATAAGTATGAAGCATTAAACCATAAATAAAGATCGGAGTAACTGCTAGTAAGTGTATTTACATCATATTTACATCTTATTCTTATCCATTTGTTATGCAAAGACTTGCTTAAATATGTTATTTACTTGAGTATGAGTTATTTTCAAAGAATTTATTTTTGGATGGGTTTTCTACAAAACTTAAGAATTAAAAATCACTACACAAATATCTAAATATCATACATAAATACAATAACCATATCTATAAATTGTAATGATATCTATACATTATAATATAAA
>APFE031330803.1:197957-211576 GCA_000404065.3 Pinus taeda | reverse complement strand
CCTTTTTCAAGAGGAAAAACAGATTTTCCCACTTAATAAATATGAATAATGAACATAAATCTTAACAAAAGAGGAAAAATAGATTTTCCTACTTGATAAATATGAATAATGAACATAAATCTAACCCATGGATAGTTTTATTGGACATGAGGAGGAGACCGGCCTAACCCATAGATCATGTTCCGTACTGTCAAAGGCTATCCACCTCTCTATTCTCTTTGTGGTTTTGCTAGATCGTTTGTCCAAAACAAAATTCTAGTTAGAGGAGAACCTTCTATTGTTGCGCACAGACCAATACTAGTTATAGTACTAGTCCCACACATCCATCCAAAAATATTCATAAATCATCAAAAATATGCACATAAATAGTTTATATTAAGTTATATAAGTTATATAATTTAGTCCAAAATGGGCCGACATATTGATTGGGCCAACAAGTGTCAAATACCAAACCTTAACATCACAGGTTGACAAGACATAATGTCCCAAGTACCTCTAGCTCTGAATTACCAAATAAGTCAAAATACACTACAAAATATTCCATTGAATTCTATTTAGGAGTACACCTATCCCATCAAACAGTCACCTACTGATTTCCACTCGAGCAACACATCCCATTGCTCAGTAATACCTACACAAGAAAAGGTGAAATGTGTGTCAGCCATATGTACATTGTTTGTTTAACCATTCAACCTATTGAAGACAATAAATGACAACATTCAATTCAGGAATTAGTTTATAGGATGCAATAAATGACACCAACCCTTTAAATTCAAGTATTAAACACACCAGCCTTTTCAATTCAGGAATTAAAAATAGGAAAACCCAAGGATCAACCATTTGATCATGTACAAATCAATCTAGGCCACACATTTGAATTTGGGAGATGGCAATCCATGACAATCTTCCCTACAAATTAAATTCTATATGAAAAAACTATAAAACATATACTCTTACTCATTTTCATTTCAAACATTCATTCTACTCATGAGTTATTGGAGACATACAATCAAAGTGTTCAGACATTTTTACATTCATTCTATTCAGAATCTATTAGAAACATACAAACAGAGTGTGTGCACATTGTTACATTCATTCTATTCATCAGCTGCTAGAGACATACAAATAGAGTGTGTGCACACTATTACATTCATTATGTTCATCAATTGCTAGAGACATACATGTATGTTTTTGTTGAATAATGTTACCATTTTTGTTGAATAATGAGTAATGTTATTTTTGTTGAGAAACAAGGGTAAATTAAAGCCATTACAACCAATATCACTTGTTAAATAGATCACAAGATCGAGAAGAATTTCTATATGAATAACATACCCACTGATTTATAAACCAATTTCAATGCCACTATAACCTCAAATCTGACCCCTACAATTCAATATCGGACTACTATAATAGCAAAGAATATCCTTTCAAAGAGAAAATTTTGATGTCACGTAGATTCACTGTCTGGTTAGAGAAGTATTTATAAATGAATAACAGACCCACGGGTTTAGAAATTCTCTTTTAATTATCAGAATATCAAATTATTACAATATCAAATTAAAGCGAGATAACTACAAGATCGCAAGTGCAGAACTACAAGGAATTAGAGGACTAGTTATTCCAATTAGAGAAAAACTAAAATTGGATAATTTGGATATTTTGGACCTAAAACTAACGGATCACACTTCCATTCAATTGATTTATGGACCATGCTGAGCTTCTGCATATAAGGGGGAAACATTGAAGGCATATAGTGCACCATTAAGTGTGGAAAACCCAAACTGTAATAGTTGTAAGAACATGCTATATTATCTCCATTAAGGTCTGTCAAAGTCCTACATAAACTTAAAGTGAAGGTTTCAGAGTGCTATCATGCAAATATGCATCAGTGGATCTGCCTAATAGTTATAGGCCATCTAGCCTTACCACGACTATGCCTCTCTGTTTGGACTGGTAATTTTCCAGTCTCAAGGGGGTCCCCTAGGTGTTGCATGCTGCCAACAAACCCATAAATTTGTAAAGAATCAAATTTGACTGGCACACAAAAAACTCAGTGTGAGCCGTTGCCCCTAAGCAATGAACATCAAGGATAATTATTTACCTATATTAATGATTTTTGAGATGAGATGCCTCCAACACTATAAAAATGAGTGAAGAATGACAAAATTGAAAAGATATGTGCCTGAGGTGAATTTGAAATCAAAATAAGTATCAAGCAAACCAGACATTGCAACACATCTAACAACTATTGAGCCAATAGATTCTAAGAACTAGAGATAAGGCATAATAGAACCAAACCAATTTTTATTGAGGTTGAATTACACGATAGTGGGAGCAACATTGAAGGCATATAGTGGACCATTAGGTGTGAAAACCCCAAAAATGTAATAGTTGTGAGAACATGCTATATTATCTCCATTAAGGTATGTCAAAGTCCTGCATAAACTTAAAGTGAAGGTTTCAGAGTGCTATCATGCAAATCTGCATCAGTGGACTTGCCTAACAATTATAGGCCATCTAGCCTTACCATAACTACGCCTCTTTGTTTGGACTAGTAATTTTCCAGTCTCAAGGGGGTCCCCTAGGAGTTGTATGTTGCCAACAAACCCATAAATCTATAAAGAATCAAAGTTGATTGGCACATAGAAAACTCAGTGTGATCTGTTGCCCCTAAGCAGTCAATAGTAAGGATAATTTCTTACCTATATTAATGTTCGTTGAGATCAGATGCCTCCAACAATATAACAATGAGTGAAGAATGACAAAATTGAAAAGATATGTGCCTAAGGTGAATTTGAAATCAAAATAAGTATCAAGCAAATCAAACATCGCAACACATTTAACAACTATTGAGCCAATAGATTCTAAGAACTAGAGATAAGGCATAATAGAACCAAACCAAATATTATTTGAGGTTGAATTATACCACAGTGGGGGCAACGTTGAAGGCATATAGAGCACCATTAGGTGTGGAAAAACCAAACTGCAATAGTTTTGATAGTTTAGTTATAATAATTAGGATAGAGTAGGAACAAGAATAAGAAAGAAAGAAACCTCTTACTTGTATTTGGCTTAGGTTTTGATTTGCAAGAACAAAAAGAACTGGAACTAAGAATTTGAAAGGGAATAACTACATAAAGAGACTACAACTAAGAAACCTTACATAAAAACATGCTAACCCTTACTAGCAATAAAATGAATGGCAAGAACAAAATGAGTGCGAAAAACAATGATTTTAGGACACAAAAAGTTAGTTGGCTTGAAGAAATTGTGTTATGTCAAAGCTGTTACAAAAAAGAAAATAGAATATCTCTTTCTGATAACTCATATTTTTACCAACTAGGAATAAAATGAATGACAAGAACAATGATTTGAGGACACAAAAAGCTAGTTGGGTTGAAGAAACTGTGTTATGTCAAATCTATTACAAAAAGAAAAAGGAATAGCTCTTCTTGATAACCCATATTTTTACCAACTAGGAATAAAATGAATGCAAAGAACAATCATTCGAGGACACATAAAAATTGAAGAAATTGTGTTATGTCAAACCTGTTACAAAATTAAAAAGGAATAGCTCTTCCTGATAACTCATAAAAGTCATCTACGAATCAAATAAAGAAGTTTAAACCCTTCCAATAATGATTTTCAGATCCGAGATGTATACAGTTACAATATATAGATAAAACATTGATTGTTGTTGCTCATTGATTGCAAAGGCCAGTGAATTTCCTTGTTTTCTAATACAATTTTTTAAAATCAAAATTTGGTGGTAACTTTGCAGGTTGTTGCAGCCATGACAAGAGTTTCTATTGTAGATCGTACAAGGAATAGGAGGAGGCGAGGGGCGAGGGGCCCCAACTGCGATCGAGTTCATCAGATGAGGATAGGGTGGTGATGTGAATGCTCCCAATGCACCCAGTAATTTCGTTGAAAAGGACATTGTGTTGGCAAATCATGATATCCCACCATCAACCACAAAGTTGCCTTCAACTACAGTGCAAGGTGCAAGTTCAACAAATAAAAGCAGTGCTATCAGAGGCTAGACAAAGAAAGCCATGCTAGTGGTAATTGATGACATCGAGTGTAAGGGACATTCAATCTGTGCCTCTGCAAAAAAACATGGTATTGTTGCCTCTAACATACATTATTGGATAAATGGGTTGACTAATACGAAGCGTAGAGGGCCTGTTACAGTTATGAATGAAGAGGAGGAGGCCGAGGTGGTTGAGTGGTGTAAGGAGATGGCCCAATTGGGACATGAGTTAGAAATTATACAACTTAAATCCACAGTAGCTCAAATATGTCAGGGGAGGCCAAACCCCTTCAAAGATGGCTTTCCTGCTAAATCATGGTGGAGTGGATTTTAAAAAAGGCATCTAGACCTTGTGCTACGTACAGATGAGGGCCTTGATAGTGAAAGGGATTTAAATCTACGCCCTGCAAATGTGTCCAAGTTCTATAACCCTCTTCCTGCTTCATATGAGAAGCACTCATATGCCCCAGAACATATGTAGAGATGTGATGAAACAACTGGAAGTGGACCACATAAATCACTATGCACACGCTATAAAGGGGCTGAGGCGTGCCAAGAGGCACATTTTTCAAAACTTTCTCGATGATGTTTTCCGAGTACACATCCGGAACAAACACCATCTCTGCAAGATACCATTGGAAGACATGTCACCATATTTTCTTTACATAGATTTTGAAGGGAGCGATAGTTTAAGTGACCAAATCGCTCATGCCAAAGTTTGCTCACTTCATCATTATGAGCAACAAATACCGAGGGAAGATTTGATGACCCAAAGTTGTGAAACTTATACAACCTGTAGAATCATCAGAAATGTCAGTAGCTAAAAATCTGTCTAGGATCTCTTAGGTCCTTAATTACAACATCGTGAGGTGAAAATTCAACGATTTTACCTTCACCTGAATGAGTTATCTGATATAGAGATAGAAGGTTGCAAGATAAGGTTGGAACACTTAATACAATCATTAAATTGACCATTGTCTATATAACAGTTCCAATCCCTACAACACCTTGATCTATCATCACCAACACATATATTTTTGGTGTTTACAATCATTAAAGAAGAAAACATGGCTTTGTTTTTATCCATGTGATAAGAATCTCCAGAATCAATGAGCCACTCATGAGAATGAGAAGAAGAAGATACATTTAGTGCATAGCCAGACCGAGATGCTTGACAACAACATGCAGAAAGTGCCATTCCTGAAGATGAAGTTGAAGTTGAAGAGTGCTCCAAATGGATGTTATGCTTCTTCATTGTTGCTTCCAAGGCTTCCATCTTCTTAAAGCATTTGGATTCTAAGTGGCCATCTCGATTACAAAAGTGACAATGTTTATCAGTCTTCTTCCCTTTGTTTTTATTTGCCTTATCGTTTTGGTGAAATGATTTTTCATTTTGAGGCTGAATTTGCTTAAGACCCTTGTTTGGTTTAGGACCATTCCTTTTAGGATACGACCTGTTAAGATTCTTTGAATTTGGTTGCTGCTGGACTGCTAACGCTTTCTTAGAAGAGTTTCCAAGATTAAGAAGACCAAGGTGTAAGAGTTTTTCTTGTTCTCTTAAAGAATCACAAAAAGAATCAAATGAAGGGGGCTTGTAGGTTTGTCCTTGAGAAATGAAGGCTTCTCTTGTACAATGGAAGGTGGAAACAAACACAGAGTAGGCTGGTCACAATTTAGTAAGAATGGAATAGATAAGGTTACTATCTTCTTTCTTAACCTTAACACCTTCCAAGAGAAGTCTAAGGGTCTTGAATTTGGACAAAAAATCTTCTATGCAAAAAAAATTATTGGGGTCCAATGTAAGCAACTCATTTTCAAGTTGATGGGATCTAAGTTCATTTGTGATTCCAAAAACTTTAGTAATCTGCTTCATTGCTTCATCAGGAGTATCACGTTCTGCAATATCGAATCTAAGATCTGGAGAAATAGACATCCCTATCAACCCACGTGCTTGATCTTGCCTACTTTCCCATTTAGCTGCCTTATCTTCATCTTAAGGTTTGGTTTCTTGGCCTGAAGCTATTATGTAAAGACCTTTACTTCTAAGTAAACCCACAATGTAGGACCACCATTGGAAGTAGTTGGTGCTGTCAATAATAACTTGGCATGGACTTTCCATTTTAACAAAAACTGAAGCTATATATGCTGAAACTAAGTGTTCCAATGGAAAGATCTCAAAAAATTAGGCTGGTTAAAAAAAAACGACTCTGAAAACGGTTTCCGGATGAAGAAGTCATGGCTTTTTCAAGAAACGTTGATGAAGGCGCCGACGAAGTGCGGGAATGTGCGGAAATGAAAAAAAAATGCCCCCTTTTCCAGCAAAAAGGAGACTTGAACTCAAGACCTCTACTCTCATAAATTAACTTTGAACCAAGTGAGCTAAACTAAAAGTTTGAGAGAGAGAGAGAGAGAGATGGGGGGGGTGGCTTTGTTTTTTTTTTAGTCACTGAAGCTTTGGGTTGCGTGCTTGCTTGAGAAAGCTCTTTTTTTCCCTACAAAACAAAAAAACACAAAACCCAACACGGACATAAAAAAAAAAAAAAACAAACCCTACGGCTTAAAGTTAGCTTTACCCGGAAACTAAATATTTTCTTCAATGTTTCTGATTTTCCAAGATCACACTAAAGCGCAACGGAAAAGAGCATACGCATGAGAAAAATCCTTCCTCTCTGTTTCTGATTTGCCCAGATCGCACAGAGTCGCAGGGCAAAGAGCATACGCAGAAATGAAAGGTGTAGATCCGGTAATAAAAAAGAAGCTAAATAAAATGAAATAATGAACAGAGAGAAAATAACTAGAAACTGCAAATAAACATTGTATACCTCCAGATCTTAAAAATGACGTAGCTAGGGCTACCAGAAACCTTTTCGTGTGAAACGAAAGGGGTTCCTCACTGGAACAGATGCTCCTAACACAATAGAGCAGTCCTCTCAGCCCGAAAGCAGTAAAAAACAACAGATTTAGGAAACGGCAGTCGGATGCAGTTCTACCGGCTTCAGATTTGGATCACCAACGGACGCGGCCCTCAAATAGCTCTGATACCATGTAGGAATTTACGGGGTAAGTTCCTCAGACAGAAAACCAAAGGACACCACTCACAAACAGATCACAGATCAATACACCAGTATTTTTGACGTGGTTAAAAACCTCAAAGAGGGAAACAGTCCACGGCGTAAACCAACACGGCCACTTCAGACAATTTATTAATAAAAGAATGAAATTTTACATAAGCTTCTCTCATGAACAGTTAACCTACAAATGACCCTCCATGCTCTTTAAGTAGAGATCATGGACCAATCGGGTGCTAAGCCACGGATCAAGTGTCGGTAATACCGAGGAGAGAATGAACCGTTGGATTGTAAGTTACAAAAGTACATAGTAAAGAAACACACTTTACCTAACTCTATACTAGACCAAGTTATACTTAACTATTTCCTATGTGTTGGAATATCCTAACAACCTGTGGGGATTGTTCATCTATCTTTGGATAGAGGTACTTCTACCAGGTTTATTCTCTGTTGGGTGAGCCGGATTTGGCACCCTAGTTGTATTTAAAAATCTGCTTAATAATACAAACCCTCTATATGTTGCTCCGGTTTTCTCGAATTGAATTTTTCTGGGGACGATTGCCTAAAACTAATGGTGTCCCTTATGTGATTGTCTCATTTTATTTTCAGTTTATGATTTGTATGTATGTGTAGTCTGCAATAGTGTTTTCATCGTTGTTTATATAATTAAATAACTTGTTGAATGTAAAGAACAAGTAGGAAATGATAAACCAGTGATTGTAGTGGGATTTCTAATGTGTAGGTTCAGAAATTTTCACATGGTACCAAAGCATTACAGATCATCGGAGACTGAAGACACAAGCCGAGATATCCTGAGAATTTGTTGCAGAGAAGAAGTTGTCCCAAGTCACAACATTGTTCCAAAGCCAGAGAAGCAGTGCAGAAGAGGTGACACAGAGGCTCATGCAGTACCCGAGTCAGCATTCTGAGCCAAGTGAGGGTGACACAGTAGTTGGGGGAGTCCACGCAGTAACTGCGTCAGATGTCTAGGCCATTGCAGAAGCAGAGGGTCAGATCAGGCTCACACGGATCCATGTCATCTTTCCAGACCAGGAAGGAGTGACGCAGTGGCCAGGAGGAGCTGATTTAGCTCACACAATGATTGCGCATTTCCAAAAGAGCTCAGATTCTTCAATTGTTGGGGCTGGGGAAGCAAAGAAGATTCGATTTGAGGAGCTCGTGGGACGTTGTTACTATTGGTTCAGAATAGACACTGAGGAGATAGAGCCGAGGTACAGGGAGTCACTGCCTTGACAAATTTCTAGCCAAAGAAATCTAGATCCGGGTTGTAGCAACAAAAGAGGATTGGAGAGGACTGATTCGACATTTTCCTGGAGGATTTCCGTGAAGGAAATTAGGACCCAGAGGGATTCTAGAGGAGGTTGTTTCTTATATGATTTCTAGCGCCGAAGAAATCCAGATCCAAGCTTTGCTAGATTAACAACAGGAGAGGGAGAAGAGAAAGTCCTATTTTTTTTAAGCAGAGATGGCGGTCAATGGATTGAGGGATCAGGACAGATTGGATGGAGCCTCCAATTTTTTCATCTGGAAGGCCAGGATCCTTGCAATCCTAGACAAACATCGCATTAAGGACTATGCCTTGAAAGTAGTTTCTATTCCGGTCAACGCTGATCTGTTAAAGAAGTACGAGGAGGCTCAGGCGAAGGCCATGTGCATGATCCTAGACGAAGTCAAAGATCATGTAGTACCACACATTGTTGAAAAAGAAACAACAAGGGAGATGTGTGAGATGCTGACCACCTTGCACCAGGGCACTTCCATCCAATGGAAAATGCTATTAGAAAATCCGCTGAGACAGTACCAGATGCAGAAGGGAGAAGAGATTAATCCCTTCCTCCTCAGGTTGCAAGGGATTAGAGACCAGATGACTTCCATGAGGTCTACACCAGATCCTGAGTTCATGGTCAGGACAACAATGAATGCAGTCACCGAGCACTGGGAGACATTTGCCTAAAGTATCTTGGGCAGAGCAACTCTCCCGAGTTGGAAGGAGATGTGGGCAGCTCTTCGACAAGAAGCGATCAGGAGGTTGACCAAGGCAGGAAGTAGAGCAAGGGATGCAGCTCTCACATCATCGGGACAAAAAGGACAATAGAAGAGAAAGAAGAAGGACATAACCAAGGTCAGATGCCTCAAGTGTGGGGAATTTGGACATTATGCCACTCAGTGCCCCCCCAAAAAAGGGCAAGGAGGTGGCTTCTGAATCAAAGGTTTCTCCAACGAAAGCTGACAAGGAAGTTGAGGATGACGATTGTGCCATCAATGCTCATGCGCCTCTGGAGACGAGGTGGGGCGACATGGAGTTGTAGTCAAGAGGACTACATGAAAGTGGCAAGATCCTTGAGGTGCCCAAACTCTTGGATCACATATGGCTACAGGAGCCCTTAACGATAGTGGAAAAATGACAGGTGTCAGTTGGAGCGAGGTGTGATGGAGCAACACTGGTAGAGCTAGAGTGCCAAAGTCTGAGGCAATGCAGTGGATGTTGTAGCAGTGTGAGAGGCACAAAGCAGTTTGCAGCAATGCAGTAGTAGCAGAGAGGGAGCACAAATTAGCAGCAGAGGTAGCTTCAGCATCACGAGGCATCTAGACTTACCAGTGTGTCAGTTTTTGGGTGAAGTTTCAGTTGCTTACTCCTTAGAAACTAAGTTGCAGTGCAACAATTAGTAGTGGCAGTGCTATGGGTAGCATGATGCAACATATTGAGAAGGAGTTGTAGTACAAAGGTAGCATTCGCAGTGGCAGAGTCATGGGCAATAGTATAGGAATCAACCATGCAATGGATGAAGGGAATTAGGCCAAGCATCAACAACACAGAGGACCGATGTAGTAGATCAATGTACTACTTCTATTGAGAAGTGTTATTAAAGCATATTCCTCGCTAAGAGGGAGTGTTGATTTTGGGTAGCATCAGATGTGATCTAACTCCAAAATTTTGTGGAGGGCTAAAACACATGAGATCTCCAGAACCCAGAAATCGTTTGGAGAAATTCCACCCAGATGAGAATTCCAACAGAGGGACTTCAGTCCAAGGCCGAGAATACATAGCAGAGACACAGAGAAGCACCAGCAGAGATCTGACGCAGTGACGCAGAGGGAGAGATCTGGCGCAATGACGCAGAGGGAGAGTTCTGATACAGTGACGCAGAGGGAGAGCTTTAATGCAGTGTCGCAGTGACGTAGCTCCTAGAGGTGACAGTTCCAGCGTAGAGCTTGGAGCATCCATCACTGCCCCGAACTGGGAACAACGTAGTCACCTGTGGGGTTTGTTCATCTGTCTCTGGATAGAGGTACTTTTATCGGGTTTATTCGATGTTGGGTGAGCCGCGTTTGGCACCTTAGTTGTATTCAGAAATCTGCTTAATAATATAAACCCTCTATATGTTGAACCGGTTTTCCTGAATTGGGTTTTTCCAAATACGATTGCGCAAAAATAATGGTGTCCCTTGTGTGATTGTCTCATTCTATTTTCAGTTTATGATCTGTATGTATGTGTAGTCTCCAATAGTGTTTTCATCATTGTTTATATAATTAAATAACTTGTTGAATGTAAAGAACGAGTAGGAGATGATAAACCAGTGATTGCAGTAGGATTTCTGATGTGTAGATTCATAAATTTTCACACAGCCAAGATTAAATCTTAATCAAAGGCCCAGATTATTTCATTGTCTATCTATGTAAGTGTTTAGATGATTCACATATTATATGAATTAATTTTGATTAATTAACCAGATTTTCTAGGTTTAGACTTTGAAATATTAAAAAATAGGTTAATAATCTAATTGAGACACTTCTAGGTGGAATTTCCATAAACGATTTCTGGGTTATAGAAATCTCGTGTTTTAGCCTCTCTGCAAAATTTCGAGACTAGAACACCTCCAATTCTACAAATACTAACATCCTATGGGACTTCCCTTAATGGCCATGTTATCGCTCAAACTAGCAGGGGTCCTAGGAGGGGATCCTACAGAGCAACTACTAGGTCAACGTGCAACAATCGAGTGATAGCCCAATGTCACCTCAGCTAAGGTTCCCTGCTCTTTACAGACTTCACTGATGGGAGGAGACACGGTATAAGAGGAATCACGAGGATAAATAGATTAGAGAATGGATAGAGGATGATTCCTAGAACCTATTCACAAGAGAGACTCAATTATGTGGCTTACTTGCTTAAGAAGCAAGATGATTTTCTCTCTGGGAAAGGCCAGGAGGATACTTAAGCCTAGGATTGAGAATATCTCTTGAGAAGAGGATTCCTAGGTCTAAGGATCCTTGTGGAGAAATGGCTTAGATGTAATCCTTGTAGAATGAGATAAAAAGTTGTGGGACCACAGAGAGGCCAAGCGGACCTAAACTAGGTCAAGGATATGGAGTTGATTGACTCAAAGAGGGGCTTGAATTAATTGGGGAGGAGAATAGGAACATAGGACTAATTTTCTTTTGAAATTTGAATACAATGATCCAAATGAGGACATTAACCCAAATCAACCTAGGGAGAGAAATTTGCTTGAAATTTGGACGACCCCTTGAGAAGACCCTAGCGCAGTTTTCAACCAATTTTCAAGGTGTCGGAAGGCTACAAAAGATTTTGCTTGATGCCTTAGGTGACCCTCTAGAGAGTTAGGCCTAGAAATTGCATAAGTGAGGGAAAGGTAGGTAAATTTGACCACCAAAGGGATATGAAAATCAATGACTTATTTCTTGGTCTTAATGGAGTCAACATACACATGGATTGAGAATTTTTGTGAGCTAAGTAGCCCTAATTGATCTTTGCTAGCCTCTCCAAGGGCAACAACTAGGTCAATAATGATTTATACTTCAAATTTGCCAAAGAGATGAAGTTTTGAGGATTAAAACCTATTAGATGCCTCTAGGAACATTCACCCACTCTCTTCGAGTACAACGCATGCATTAAATCACTTATTCAAGGTTCCCAAAAGAATTTTGCATTTATTTTAACCCATACAAGAATAAGGATAACCCTAACATGTAGTGAACTAGTAAAATAACAAGAATAACATAAAAATTCAACTTACAAGAGAGAGAGTATATACATTCATCAACTTCTCATTAAAAAGAAGCTCTAAAGACAATAGCGAAAATCAAAACATCATAGTGCATTAGGAAAGCTCCAAAAAGATTACCCAACAAAAAATGTGAAAATATCTTAAGAGGTACCAATCAAATCCAAGTGATGATAATCAAAATGAATCATCTCACCTCTATTTATACAATCACTAGGGATTTCGATTTTCCTAATTTGGCCTAATTGAGCACCAAATAATAAAATAATGTGCAATAATAACATCCCTTGGTGACAAGCCCACCAAGGTAGCTCAATAACACAATAATAAGCCACCCAAGAGGGTCGAATGATTAATAAAGTGAGTCAATGGGCCTTTGAGGAGGCCTAATGAAGTCCAAAGTGTGCCATAATGTGGGAATGAAACTTAAACATAGTGGACAAGGGGTTGGCCTCTTGTTATCTAAGCATCCCTATGGTGTCCCCAAGTGGGTGTGGAGGACACAAGGACATCCTCATTTGTCTCCAAGTGTATTGAAAGTGCCTATAAACCATTTGTAAGGGCCCCATTAGGTCTTAGGGTTTCCAAGGTCCACTAAAACACCATTTCCTGCATAAAACACCAGCAAGTGAAGGAGTAGGAATAAACAAGATTTCATGCAAAATAGTTTGTAATTTGAATATTCAAGCAAAAATGTAATTTTATGGTTTTAATATGTAATAATTCTCATGGTTCCAAGCATAGTTGCGGGGGAGCGCCCCCCCCCATCGAACCCGCCCCCGAATCGCCCTTCGGGCAGGAGCGCCTCGGGAGCGATTTTCGGGAGCGCGCTCCCTTAAACAAATTTGCGCTCCTTGCCATTTTCAGGAGCACATCAAGGAGAGATCGCTCCGTTGCTCCCAGAGCGAATTTTTAAGCCCAAGAGCGATCGCTCCCGAGCATTAAAAAATCGCTCCGGGAGTGGTTATGCGGAAAAAAAATCCGCGGACGTAAAAAAAACTAAATTAAAAAAGAAAAATAAATAAATAAATAATTGTTTTAAAAGCCCAAAGGGCATAAAAAAAATTTCATTATCAAAGCATTGAGCAAGAGCAAGAGCAAAGGAGCAAGGAGCAAGTGCTGAAGAGCGAGGAGCGAGGAGCAAGCCTGCAGAAGTAAGTAACTTAGTAATTTAGCTAGTCTAGCTAGTTTAATTTAGTTAGGTAGTAATTTAGTTTATTGAGTTTTAAAATTATGAATTTGAATTAAATTAATAAATTAAGTTAATTAGTCCCAATAAATTAAATTAATTTGCAGATTCTTGAATCAAAACCCTACAAACATCAAGCACCATGGACCTGGCTATATTTCTGGGTATTTTCCTCTTCCTGGTCCCTTTTATGGTTATTATGGTGCTGGAGAGTAGGAAACGAAGGGGCCAAATTGAAGAGGGGGATGAAGAAGCTGGAGAAAGTCGAATTGGTGAAAACC
>APFE031330803.1:134076-195159 GCA_000404065.3 Pinus taeda | reverse complement strand
TGAATCATGATTCATGAGACTCAATATGTTGCAGTTGTAACATGTATTTTACTATCTTGTGGACATGGTTGATGACGATTATAATTTCTAGATGATTGATGTGATATGGTTCAATGATCAATATATGTTTTTTTATGTTTTTTTTATGTCTAATTCATCATTCTAAATGTTTTTGTAGACATATATGTATCAAAAATTAAAAAATATAAAACATATATATATTTTTAAAAAATTGCTCCTGGATTCGCTCCCAAACCGGGATCTTTTTGAAAATTGTCGCTCCCGCTCCCGTTTTCGCTCCCACTCCCGCTCCCAAGTAACATTGGTTCCAAGTGTTGTAAGTTCAATGTTCCATCATCCAAAAGGAAGAGTTTCAAAGTCATTATGTTTCCAAATCCACCAAGAATATCAAATCATAAGATCAAGTTCAAAGGTAAATTGTAAAAGACAAGTCAAGTTTGAGAAAGAAAAAGTGGGTCCCAAAACTAATTTTGAAAATCTAAACAAGGTATAAAGGCCATCAAAGACTAAGGGATGGCTCATTTTCACTCTTATCCATCGATATCTCACTCACCTACACTCCATCTACCTCCCTTGACCTTTTCCCATGCCCATTCCTCTCATTTCCCTATCCTAGGGTTTTGAGGGCATTTTTCTTGGTTTCATGATCTCCATGGTTAAATCATCAACAAAACTTGTATGATGATGCACTTACACCTTCCCCTATCCTTAATATATCTTCATAAACACCTCCCATCACTTCTATCCCTCAAAATCATCATTTTTCTACAAACCCTAGCCTATTGCTATGCTTTTGACACTTTTCTAGACTAGGCTCGTGTTTTTCCCTTTTGGACCCCTTCCCCTCACTCAATCCTTGAAATTCCAGATTCCCCTAATTCCAAACATCCCTCCCTACCTCCCAAAAATTTACTAAGAATTTAGAAGCCCCCTATCCCCCTTATTTCCCGTCATTCCTATAAATTTCCCAAATCCCCTATTTGCCTACACTAAACCCTAATTTCCTCTCCCACTGAGCTAGGCTTGGCTATGGAATCAGCGACATCTGAGTAGAGGAGCCATAAGAGAGGTCATTTCAACAAGTATGAGTCCATTCCAAACTCACAGACATCATGTCTCCATCATTTTTCAAGAAGTCATTCCAAAGGACAAATCATTTGTTACATATAGGGCCGATTTTTCTTCAAACTATGTTTCAAATAAAAAAGGGATGAATTTGGAAAAAGTGAGAGAGATTTTTGTCCATCATAAGCCAAGGATTAAAAACCTCCTACACCTTTTACACAACTGCCATGGTTTTAGATAAATGCCAAAAATACAATTGCTACAAGAGAGTTGTTGCACTTATGGAGTGACTTTGGGAAAATCACATTTTCTTCCATATGGAGTGTCCAAATGACTTACTTGATGAGTCAAATGATAACTAGACAAAAGTAGATTTCCAATGAGCTATCAAGCACTCAATTTGGAGTTGACTAGGACCTCCAAAAGTTTCCTATAAGAGAACACTTCATTTTTGCACCCGGGTCGCTGCGCGTTTACCAGTCTTGGGAGATTGGCATTTTGACAGGGAAAGGAACCTCCACATTGAAAAATAAAGGCATATATAGAAAATACACTCCAAGGGCTTTCCAACGATCTATTGTGGAGCAAATTTGGACACCAGGAAGGCCTCCAAAAGCAACGCTGAAGATGGTGTTGCGTGTTTGACACTGTGAGGGTGCTCTTGATAGTGAAACAGTAAAACGCGCAGCACCTTGGACGTTGTGCTTTTGTTTCGAGCATAAAATGATCAAATGGTCAGAATTTTTGGATTCAGAATGATGGGGACATGCACCCTGTACTTTTGCTAAGAATTTGGAGAAAAATTGGTCAGCCAAAAGGGTCAAAAACTACCAAAAAATCGCTTTTTCTGCCTCTTCTGGCCTTGTCGCTGCGTGTTTGAGCAGTCTTGGGAGATTGCAATTTTGGATGGGTAAATGAAGCCCATTTTAAAAACAAAGGGAGGTTGTGGAAACTAGACAGGATAATCTTTCCAATGAGCTATCCTAGGCTATATTTGAACATCGGGAAGGCGGTCAAAAGTCAGCTTGAAGAGGACGTTGCACGTTTGACCAAGGTCGCTGCATGTTTAACCAGATCACTGCGCATTTGACAGTTTTCCACAATTTTCACTGTTTCATTCCAAGTTGACTTTTATCTATCGGAAATTCAAGTTTTACCTATGTAATTGATCTAGATGATGTAATTATCTTGTTTTCACTTTTACCTAGGGCAGATACCTCAGTTAGATGGCCTATGTGGCATGTAATGAATCAGTTTGCTAGAGTGAGGGATCAGTCACTTTGACCACCCTACACTCCAGCTATCAGTTCAACCTTTCTTGAAAATGCTCCTCCACTCATGGATTTGACTCCTGAGCCTAGGATGAGTTGGTTGTTGGCCTATATTACGGATTTTCTTAGTCATTTTACAGGTTGGATTTACTAGGGATGTTATACTAGTGATCAGAGACTATTGTATCAGATTTTGGCAATTTTCAATAGATGAGTTGCAGCTATTTTTCTGGAATACATGTGGTATGAATTTTTAGCATTGTTTATTCTTTGTGATCATTTGTATGAATTTTTTATCAATTCATAAACCATTCCATGTCTATTATATGGTAATTTGCAAGTTGATAGGCAGAATACATGTTTGGTCATGCTTTGTTTTGTGTAATTTATCATACTTTGTCCATTTTTCCTCGGTTTAGGAAAAATACATCTCTTATGCTCTTCCTAGTTCCTCATCAGTGTTAAACCATCTCATCAAATCACCTTTTAAGTGTTAATCTTCATACCTACCTTACCCCTTTGAATTTCTGCAATCATATCTCATTCACCCAGACCTAGTCCCTCTGACCTAAAACACACATCCTTGTGACTACCCAACCAAAAATCAAATCAGCACAACCCCTTGCACTTTACTTCTAGCCTAAAACCCTAATCTATCCAGCCTTCCTGGTTGTGATCCTTTGGAGAGAGCCCTCTCCTACTTGGTAGGGTTAGCTACCAAGCTAAAAGACTGGTGTGTGGTTACTTCAGTCAAACTCTTCCTCAACCTTGGAGATCCGGAGGAGTGATAACATATTGGCGCTGTTGTCAGGGATGAAAGCTCTATCTTCCTTAGGCAAGAACGACAATGATTTAGATCTAATTGTTGATGGTGAATAAGAGTTGGCAATTCCATTTTCAAGAACTAGTAGTTTGAAAACCTTCTTGGTGACTTCATTTTTGTCAAGATGAGTTCTACTGCAAGAAGAAATCCCAGGTATGCTCCTATGGATCAATCTCAGATCCCTAGATTTCCAAATCCTATGCCTCATGTTGACTGGTTTACAAATCTTCCTATATTTAAAATTGAACAAGAAGATGATGCTACTTTGCATTTAGTAACGTTTCATGTACATGTATGTAGACTAAGAGTTGAGTTTCATGAGGACTATCTCATGAAGTTGTTTATTGCTACCCTTGAAGATAAAGCTAGGGTATGGTTTGAAGGGTTACCAAAAGGAAACTTATGTTCTCTAAAAGATTTCCATAATGTGTTCTCCAACCATTATGTGAAGTCTTATCTTTCTTTACAAAGTTTTTGTGACTATAGTGAAGGTTTCATCGATATCTTGAAAGTATTGATGATATCGAATGTATGGATGATGAAGAAATCATTGAAGCCTTCTCTGATTTTTCCCTTCAACAACAGTCTAAAGAAGCCAGTAACTTTGGTAAACAAGATCATAGTCAGCATACAGTAGCTTCCTCTTTGCTTGTAGATGAAGGAATTTTTCATCTTGATAGTCATAAGGAATGACATGAAATGAATCAACAGTGTGATGAAAATTTATATACTCCTTTGCTTGAAATTAATGAAGAAATTCAACATCCCTGTCAAACTTTAGGAGGGAAAGAAGACAATTATTGTTTTAGCAAAAGAAAACAAAAAGTTCTTTCTCCTCTGTCTGAAAATGAGATAGATCAACTCCTGACAAGTCATGTTGCAGCCCAAGCTAATGCAGGTTTGTCGTGTTCACATAGTCAAGATGGTGTTAGTGAAACTTCTTCCACTTTTGAAAATGAGGACAGTATTGAAATTAGATTTACAGATCAGCTAATAGATATTGCTTTCTTTCATGAAGATGATGGGGCTGTCATGTTTGATAATCTTGAAGAATGTTTTCTGTTTAAGAATGACCTAGACTACGAATTTGAGGAGTATGAGCCTGAGAGAGAAAGTATGCCAGAAATCGAGTCAAAATTTCTCATGCTCAAGGAATTTACCGCCAACACTCAGATAGCAGAAGGTTATATTTCTTTATGCCTTCCTATCAATCAACAACCAACTGTTCTTTCAGATGAGAATGAAGGGAGTACTTGTATTTTTGTTGTTGGATCTCAAGACAAGGTAATGCTCCAAGATTTTCAAGATCCCTTTGGTAGTCTTTTGCAAGAATTGGTGAAGATGAATGTTGTCTAGTTTGTTAGCATAAGCTTTGGTTTCAATGGTTATTGTGAGTTGCCTACATGTACATCGTTTTCTCTGCTCGAGGAAAGTGAGAGCAGAATTTCAATAAGTAGCCATCTTCTAGATTGGTTACATTGGAAGGTTCACTTCACAAGATTGTACATATTTCTTCAGTAGGCAGGTGGTTTTCATCAAGATTTGAAGCCCTCAAATCTCGATGGTTTGTTGACATTAATAAGCTTTGTAAGTTTTTGTTTCAGTTAAGTAAGTTTCGAGTAAGTTTCAACTCATTTGTTAGTTTTTTTACTGTATTGGCCCATACGGTAAGGCTACTTGGTCTACGGTGTTCTTGGCACCACCAAGGAGCTGTCATCCCCAAATAAGGCCAATTTTAGAGTCAGTATTTTCATACTGCCACCAGTGATCAAAATCTTTCTTTTATATCATATTAGAGTCCCGTCTGAAATTTTTGTCATTCCACTAGGTCATCATGCAAAAATTTTGGTCACTGAAGGTTGAATTAGGGTTTTCTTTACTCCTTTTAGAAATTTACCCCTCGCTGGCTCATTTCACCTTTTGCTAAAGTATACCATTATTCATGACTTGTCTTCATCATGACAATCATTTTCATCATGGTCACAACCATTCAAAGTCTTTATTAGGTCTTAGGGTTTCCAAGGTCCACTAAAACACCACCTCCCGCATAAAAGACCAGCAAGTTAAGGAGTAGGAATAAACAAGATTTCATCAGCAAAATAGTTTGTAATTTGAATATTCAAGAAAAAATGTAATTTTATGGTTTTAATATGTAATAATTCTCATGGTTCCAAGTGTTTTAAGTTCCCATCACTCCTATCCCTCAAAATCATCATTTTTCTACAAACCCTAGCCTATTGCTATGCTTTTGACACTTTTCTAGACTAGGCCTGTGGTTTGCCCTTTTGGACCCCTTCCCCTCGCTCAATCCTTGAAATTCTAGTTTCCCCTACTTCCTAACATCCCTCCCTACCTCCAAAAATTTTACTAAGAATTTATAAGCCCACTTATCCCCTTTATTTCCCTTCATTCCTATAAATTTCCCAAATCCCCTGTTTTGCCTACACTAAACCCTAATTTCCTCTCCCACTGAGCTAGGGTTGGCTATGGAATCAAAGACATCTGACTAGAGGAGGCATAAGGAATGTCATTTCAACAAGTATGATGCGATTCCAAACTCATAGAAATTATGTCTCCATCAATTTTCAAAGTGTCATTCCAAGGGACAAATCATTTTCCACACATAGGGTTAGTTTTTCTTCAAGCTATGTTTCATACCAAACAGGCATGAATTTGGCAAAAGTGAGAGAGCTTTTTGTCCATCATATGCCAAGGATGAAAAACCACGTTCACTTTTTACACAGGTGTCATGGTTTTAGAGAAATCTCAAAAATACAGTTGCCACAAGAGAGTGGTTGCACTTCTGAAGTGACTTTGGGAAAATCATGTTTTCTTCCATCTGGAGTGTCCAAATGACTTGCTTGATGAGTCAAATGCTAACTAGACAAAAGTAGTTTTCCAATGAGCTATCATGCACTCAATTTGGAATTGAGTAAGGCCTCCAAAAGTTTCTTCCAAGAGAACACTTCATTTTTGCACCCTGGTCACTGTGTGTTTACCAATCTTGTGAGATTGGCATTTTGACAAGAAAAATAACCTCTAAATTGAAAAATAAAGGTATATATGGAAAATAGACTCGAAGGGCTTTCCAATGAGCTATTGTGGAGCAAATTTGTACACCGGTAAGGCCTCCAAAAGCAGCCCTGAAAATGGCACTGCACGTTTGACACTGTGAGGGCACTCTTGACAGCGAAATGGTCAAATCCGCAACACCTTGGACGTTGTGCTTTTGTTTGGAGCATACAATGAGCAAATGGTTAGCATTTCTAGATTCAGAATGATGAGGACATGCACACTGTACTTTTGCTAAGAATTTGGAGCAAAACTGGTTAACCAAAAGGGTAAAAAATTACCAAAAAATCACCTTTTTGTCTCTTTTCTGGCCTGGTCACTGCACGTTTGAGCAGTCTTGGGAGATTACAATTTTGGAGGGGTAAATGAAGCCCATTTTCAAATCTAAGGGCAGTTTTGGAAACTAAACAGGATAAGCTTTCCAATGAGCTATCCTGGGCCCCCGGCTGCGGGTGTTAATTAGAGCATTGAATGAGGAGGCGACCTCATTAAATGACAAGTGGCCGCCCGCTCCAGCCATATGGACCGAAGCCTCGAGAAGCCATCATCTCGGTCTGGCCAACAGCTATACAAACATTAATGGTGTGGGGAGAACAGCTAGTTGCATAGGTATATTGGTCGTTTTCCTGAGTTCGACGATGAGCGGGGTTCAGTTGGAAGGTGCGCGAAGTTCTGTCTGCAGGAAGCTCTGTATGGTCTCATTTGTGAGTGGTGAGTTCGGCTCTTGGATGACTACACCGCGGGTGCATGAGCCCAAGCACAGACCTCGGCCCTCGGCTCTGGAGGCCCTGGTTTTAAGCCTGGATTTTCAGAGAATTCGTGGCTCTGTGTTATGGTTAGGCGCATGGTATGTCATTTTGTCCTTTATCAGCACTGTTTCTGAGCGCCTTCGACCTCCAGAAGCTCTGAGTGTCACGGCGTCTCAGTTCCTCTGTGTCCCTATTCGAGATTTGGTCCTTTGGCGCCTTGGTCATTCCTGGTTCTGGTCGGTTCAACTCTCTGGGAGCAGTTCACCCCGCGCAGCTCCTGAAAAGGCTCGGCTCTCGACCTGTATGGTAAGCATGGCTATTAGTATTTGCGTTCCATTACCTGTTTCGCATTTGGTGTGTAAGCTGTTGCACGGGTTTAGAATCCTCGGTGGCGCAAAGCATTCACGACCTCTGGGCAAAATTGGTTCTTTGTTGGTTACAGGATGCCGCGTGAGAGGCAACGTGGCGCTTGCAGGTGGGGAGGCTCAAGAGGCGGTGCCAGAGGGCGGGCTTCATCGCCACGCTCCTCAGCATCCTTCGATTCCCCGATGGAGGAAATTAGCTCACCAGGAGCTCGAAGAGGGCGCGGAAGAGGCAGAGGAAGGGGAAGAGCCGTGGTGTGTCCGTTTGGGGGGCACCCATCAACCCGCTTCAGGTTCCCGTGTACGCTGGACAATGCAGTCTATTATGTTTCAGTGCGCATTGAAAAATGCGAACATGCTGATCGACCAGAAGATCCAGCAGAACCGCGGCCACCCTCGCCTGTTCAGGGTCAGCGATTACAGCCTGCGGAAGCCTCGGGTGCGGTGGCGGGGAACAGAGCTGGACCAAGCGAGCCTGCGAAGGATGACGCGCCATACACAGACTCGAGTGCCTCAGACTCCTATGGCTGCACAGTGGTGGAGGAGCAACCAGGCACATATGTCAGTCCAGCGGTGGAGGAGCCACCAAATCCATACACCTAGGCATGTTGCATGGTCGTTCGGGGTGGTATGGATACTCTTTGTTCAGTTTCTGGATGTCGATGTACTTGCTATAGTTAGTAATGGGAGTCAGTCTATGTTAGGTGTCGGGTAGCACCACTCAGGTTTTGGTATGTCGATTTTAATGTCTGCGTCTGTAATGTCTATGTTGGTTATGTTTGTGTCTGTAAACTCCTCCCTCGCCTCTGCAGGGAGTGGAAGGTTCAGTTTTTGGTGGTTCTAGTTTGGGGTCAGCGGACAGTTTCACAGTGCCTCTTTTTCTCCGGCTCAGTCTTAGTCTCAGAATGTCAACCTGCTCAGGTAGCCAAATCATGGTGGCGGATGTAACCCTCTGTAATCTTTTTGTAATATAATATAATTAGTCTGATTTACACAAAAAAAAAGAGCTATCCTGGGCTATATTTGGACATCATGAAGGTCGTCAAAAGTTAGATTGAAGAGGACATTGCGCGTTTGACCAAGGTAATTGCGCATTTAACCAGGTCGCTGCACGTTTGACAATTTTCCACAATTTTCACTATTTCATTCCAAGTTGACTTTTATCTATGGGAAATTCAAGTTTTACCTATGTCATTGATCTAGATGATGTAATTATCATGTTTTTACTTTTACCTAGGGTAGACACATCAGTTAGATGGCCTATGTGGCATGTAATGAATCAGTTTGCTAGAGTGAGGGATGAGTCACTTTGACCACTCCAGCTATCAGTTCAACGTTTCTTGCAACTGCTCCTCCACTCATGGATTCAACCCCTGAGCCTAGGATGAGGTGGTTCTTGGCCTATATTATGGATTTTCTTAGTCATTTTACAGGTTGGATTCAGTAGGGATGATATACTAGTGATTAGAGACTATTATATCAGATTTTGGCAATTTTCAATAGATGAGCGCAACTATTTTTCTTGTATACATGTGGTATGAATTTTTAGCATTTTTTCTTCTTTGTGATCATTTGTATGAATGTTTTATCAGTTCGTAAAGCATTCTATGTCTGTTATATGGTAATTTACAAGTTGATAGGTAGAATACATGTTTTCTCATGCTCTGTTTTGGGTAATTTATCATACTTTGTCTATTTTTCCTTAGTTTTGGAATAATACATCTCTTATGCTCTTCCTAACTCCTCATCAATCTTAAACCATCTCATCAAATCACCTTTTAAGTGTTAAGCTTCATACCTACCTTTCCCATTTGAATGTCTGAAATCATATTTCATTCGCCCTGACCTAGTCCCTCTGACCTAAAACACATCCTTGTGACTACCCAACCAAAAATCAAATCAAACCACCCCTAGCACTTTACTTCTAGCCTAAAAGCCTAATCTATCCAGCCTTCTTGGTTGTGATCCTTTGGAGAGATCCCTCTCCGCCTTGGTAAGGCTAGCTACCAAGCTAAAATAATAGTTTGTGGTTACCTCAGTCGGACTCTTCCTCAAACTTGGAGATATGGAGGAGTGATAACAAGGGTTGGCCACCTACACTAGGGAAATATGCACTCCCTAGTTCGATTTGTATGGAGGTGGTTAAGTGAGGGCCCACAATGGAGGAACAATTGGAGGGGAAAGTGCTCCACAAAATCTATATAAGGAAGGCAACTCTCCTCATCTCATTCCTCTTTTTGGCATATCGATTTCCCTCTGGTTGCTCGAGTTGCTTAGCTGAGTCACACGATGTTCAACATGAGTTCTTCAAGTGAAGAGCTTACCCTTTCTTCGGGGGACACTGATTACCACCCTAGCAAGGTTTTTCTTCATTTCTTCAGGAGGAGGATCTCATTGTGATTTCCAACGATTGTATTCATCTCCAAGTGCTGCGTATTAGTGGAGGACGCAGTGAAGAGGAGGTCAAGTTTCCTTGTGGTGTCTTGTAGTAGAGTTTGGGTGAGAGGTTGTCCGAAGAGAAGGCATAGGAGGACTGTTGGCATTTGGGAGAGTTTTGGAGCTGGAGGAGTGTGCTACTTTGTAGGGTGACTTTCGCACTTATTGGGCTAGCGCAGAGGCAGCATTGGGTGCTCACATGGAGGGTAGAGTATCAATATTTGAGGCTGAACATTACTGTGGAGGTTAAGGGAAATATTTGGTGAGGTTATTCCTGCATTTTCGGAGCTTGGAGGAGGATTTCGTTGGTGTTCCTTGTAGGTTGTATTCCTTGAGTAGTTTAGAGGGCGTAGGGCATATTAGAGGCCGAAATTAGGAGGTTAGATTCAAGCCAAAACCTTTTTGGGTTTTTGCGGGTTTTGGCCAAGGAGCTTGGGACTAAAGTTTCAACATTTTTTGAGCACCGGAGACGAGGTTTCTTGCAGTTCCTTTTCAGTTAGCATTGTAGCTTCTAGGGGACAACGCAAAGCAGTAGAGGAGCAATTATTTTCCAGCTTTGAGATTATTGTTTATCACCTGGGTTCTTTCAAGCTTGCCCTTAAGGCAATCCCAGGTGCATTTCTCTATACTATTGTACTTGCATTTTATTAATAAAATGGCTCAGCTGGTTCTCATTTATGGAGCGTATTGAGAATTTGTTCATTGTTCAATTTTTCTGTGTATAAATCATTTTTGCTTTTGCATATCACTATTTGTTTAAGTTTGGAACATTATAGTGGTATCAAAGCTTAGATCCTGGCTCAATCGTGGGAGAACGTTTGTATGAGTGAGGAGGGCCGACAGAATATTACTTACAGGGGACAAAGGTATCGGAGCAAGGAAAGGGAGTTGGAGATTACTCCAGACGCAGAGGATCGTAGGAAGATTGTGGTAGCAGAAGATATGGGTGAGCCCAAAAGTAGTGAAGAAATGGCCTTCGACAATCTCTTGAAGGCCTTGAGTGATTTGGAAAAGGGCAAAAGGCGATACTGGACAAGATCAATATGCCGAACCGGGTGTGGAGAACTCACTGGGAGTGTATATTTCGAGAAACTTCAAGGGCCTCCCAGTAGTTTGATCACCTTTCGCATACTGCGTAGCGGCGATTCTCGAGTGAGCCAACTCGAGCTATTTTACCCTCTTTCATACCTTTGGCGCAGGGTGAAACTGGTGGAGAGGATCCATCATTGATGGGGGAGAATTTTCGGGAGTGGCAATCCATGGGGGAAAACTATAAAGAGGCTCTTACCTTCAAGGACTTTTGCAAGCTCAAGAAAAATGAGAAGGGGAAGGGTTATGGCACGCAGAACTATGAGTTGCATCATTCTATTGGGAGAATGTAGTTTCCTACCTATGATGGCACTACCAAGTGCACAACACATGCTTGGGTAGAGAAGCTGGACACATACTTCGAGTTGAGCCCAATGACAAAGGTAGAGTCCATCAAGATGGCTACATTTCACCTGGAGAGGGAGGCACACGATTGGTGGTTTCATGGTTTGTCCACTCTGGGGTGTGCCAGCGTGACCTCCACACGAAGAGTAGTGAAGCGCTTTGATCGGAGGGATCCAAAGGCTCATTTCAGGGAGTTGACCCGGCTCAGACAAACAGGGCATCCGAAGCATTATATCTCAGAGTTTTTGAGGGTCTCAATCATGGTACCCGATTTTTCAAATGCGAGGAAAGTATACACATTTTTGGAGGGGTTGATAGAGCCAATGTGGGGACTAGTGAAGTCACGCAAACCATCTACTCTTCTGGAGGCAGTATCTTGCACTCAAGATTCGCAGGGGGCTATTCCCAAGACCCAAGCTCCATTTCCTTCACATACTCCCTACCCTCAGAATGTAAGTGACACTAGAGCACCCATAACATAGAGAGAAGCCAAAAGGGCGGGGGCAGTTGGATGACGAGACCAGGAGAGACCTCAGGAGGAGCAAGCTGTGTTTTACATTCCGAGAGTCTTGGGCACATGGCCATTGGTGCACAACGGGCAAGGCCCATTACATCGAGATCTTCTCAGACATTGATCACTTCAGAAAATCGATTTTCTCTATCTCTCTATGTGTTTTCCAAATGACCCTCAAGCCCCCTTTTATATCTTCATGTTGGGCAACCAATGGCCTATATTAAATCATAATCAAAGGCTCAAATATTTTTGGCTTGATCCGTGTATTTTTCTAGAAGTTTCACCCATAATTAGATTAACACCCATTAATATTTTTATTTTCCTAAGTTTAGACTTAGGAACCCCATTAAAAATATTAATTATTTTAATAAAATCATTTCTGGGTGGAATTTCCTAAAACATTTTTTGGTTTTTTGGAATACATGTGCCCAAGCCTCACTGCAAAATTTGAGGATAAAAGCACATTCGATGCTACCCCAAATCAACAAATTCCATCCGGAGGCAGTTTTATTAAAATAATTAATTATTTTTAATGGGTGTCTAAGTCTAAACTTAGGAAATTAAAATAATTAAAGGGTATTAATCAAACTGAGGGTGAAACTTTTAGAAAAAGACAAAGATAGAGTCCAAATAATTTGAGCAATTGATTAGAATCTAATATAGGTCGTTGGTTACTCAACTAGAGGATTATAAGAAGGACTTCAATGGACATTTGGAAAATACATCAGAGAGAGATCAAGAGATTGAATTTCTCAGAGAGGGCAGTGCAACAACTGCTAGAGAGAAGATCGAAGTGATTTCTTGCGGTGAGGGGAAGGGATAGTTCTGGTTGGAGAGTTCCTTGATCCGAGAATACATCTTAGAGGGGGCAAAGAGAGATCCAGAAGAGGCAGCACAAAGGCCATGCTGGGCAGTGTAGGACCATGTAGAGGCAGTGCTGAGCTTTGGAGGGAGCCTTAAAGTTAGCTGGGAAGTCGAGTTCCAGAGCTAAAAGTCAGGGTGCGAGACCGAAGAGCCAGAGTAATGAAGCTCTATAGAGCAGGAGATCCTAGAAGAGGTGACACAGATGCCCAAAGAGGTTCATATAGAACTGCGTAGGCTGATGTAGTAGTCTCATAGAGCTAGTGTGGGGCCAACCATCTAGACCTGGTTCAGTGTTGGATCACCAATAATAGTGTGAGGTATTTCTCACTAATGATTTGCAAGTCAGATTCTTTGTATTGGATAGACAACAAGGCATCCAAAGGTTCCATTCAGAAAAACTATTTCTTAATAATACAAACTCTGAGCTACTGCATCGATTTTCCCACATTGGGTTTTTCCAGGGGCATTGGTCCGAAAATAACAATGTCACTTGTGTGTGCTATTTCTTTCTTGCTCAGTTCTTGTTTTCACATAGAATTTAATTAGTGGAGGCTGCAATGTATTGGTTTCGATATTTACCATAGAACACAATAAATAATTTGTTCAATGATTTGACAAATAGAAGAAACTCAATCAATCGCTGCAGTAGAAATTTGGGTCTTCCAAATTTTCACATGGTATCAGAGCGCAGGTGAAGCAAGAGAGTAGACCGGAAGAGCCCAGCATTGAAGAGGAGGAGGTAGATCAAAGTGTTGCTCAGGCAATAGATTGAATCCCAAGAGGGATTGCGCACTCCAGGTCAGGAGGGCAAGATTCTCAAGGAAAATCTCTCTCTCAGTAAGTGACAGAGAAGTAAGATTTCCAATTCGTGATTTGTCAGTGGCAGAGGGAGCAGTGTAGCAACAAATTCAATGCTGAGTAGTTTCTAGTGAGACGTAGTTTTCCATAGCAGTTGCTAGGGCAGAAAAACATCAGAAGAGAAAAGGAGACACTATTTCGAGGGAATTCTTCCTCAGAGGACTTCTAGCCAGAAAGTCTGAATTCTCATTTGCTGAGAGCAGTAGAGAGGAGCAGATCTACTAATTACATCAAGGAGTGTGTAGGCTAGCCCAACAATAGTGCATCAGAGAGAGGAGTCAGTTCGACATTTTGTTGGCAGAGATGGAAGCTAACGGACTGAAAGATCAAGATCGGTTGGATGGAGCATGCAACTATGTGATCTAGAAGGCTACGATCTCATGCCTTCTGGATGATCATGATCTCAAGATGTACGTGAACAGTGTGGTTGTTGTACCCAGTGATGAAAATCCACTCAAAAAGTACAAGGTCGAGATGGCGAAGGCCAAGCAGTTGATCCTCGATGTAGTGAGGGATCACATTGTATGTCACATTGTTGGCAAAGTGACAACAAAAGAGTTGTGGGATGCCTTGGCTACGCTATATCAAGGATCTTCCGAGAAGCAGAAGACATACTTGGAGGAGAAGCTGAGATCAATTAGGACAAAGAAAGGGGAACACATTGATCCATTATGTCAAAGCTTTAGAAAGCCCAAGACCAATTGGTAGTTATAGGATCAACACCTCAACCTACAGAGATGATAAGGTTGTCCCTAAATTTAGTTTCAGAAGAATGGCAAGTATTTGTCCAGAGTATCCTGGGCAGAGAGAAATTGTCGGATTGGGAAGGAATATAGCCCGCTCTTCAACAGGAAGAGATGAGGCGAGACTTAAAGCGCATACTTGATGGTAGCAACAACAGTGGGACGAAGCCCAAGGAGGAGGAAGAGAATGCAACCCTTGCATCAAAGGGGTAGCAGGAGCTATGGAGAACGAAGAAGGATGTCTCAAAGATCAAATGTTTCCAGTGTGGTGAACTTGGTCACTATGCTACAAAGTGTCCTCTTAAGAAGAAGGACAAGGATGCGAAACATGATCCACAAGCTACCATCGTAAAGATAGAGGAAGAGTTTTCCATGATTTCCCAAATACCTCCAGGGGAGAGGTGGGGTGATCTAGAACTGTAGTTCGGAAGAACTGCAGATGGGCAGGATCCTTGACGAGTCCACCTCTTGGATCAATACCTTGCTACAGGAGCCCATATTAGAAGTAGCAGGATGGACCAATGTCAGTTGGTGCAGAGGGGCGCCAAAGTGACACTTGCAGTAGCTAGGAGTGCTAGAAACTGAGCAGCATAGAGCAGAGTTGGCAACAACGCAGTTGGCACAGTGCAGGGTCAGAAGAGCTTCAAAGGGTCAGTGCAACGACTAGCAACATTCAGAACTCCAGCAACAGATGCGTCATACTGAATACATGTTCAGTAACTTTGGATGCTTTTTTGTTGTTGATGCAGTCGCATGCAGTAAATGGAGAAGGTTGTAGTGCAGATTTAGTGTTGGCAGTGGTAGGGCGAGCAACAACATAGACGCAGAATTTACGAGGGTTGCAGTACAGATGCAGTGTTGGCAGTGGCAGGGTCAGCAGCAGTACAGATGCAATATTTGTGTAGTAGTTGGTGGGCAACAATGTTAGACATCAGCAGCGCAAAGGGAGATGTTTCATAGTTATAGTGATGCCTCAACAGATTGCATTACTAGAGCACATTCCTTGCTAAGAGGGACTGTTTATTTTTGGTATCATCGGATGTGATCTAAGCCTCAAAATTTGCAAGGATGCTAGGAAACATGTATTCCACAATACCCAGAAATTGTTTTGGGAAATTGCATCCGAAGACAACTTAATCAAAATAATTAATTATCTTTAATGGGTGCCTAAGTCTAAACTCAGGAAATCAAAATAATTAAAGGGTATTAATCAAACTAGGGGTGAAAACTCTAGAAGAATGAGAATATTGAGTCCAAATGATCTGAGTCATTGATTAAAATCTAATCAGGGTTGTTGATTACTCAACTAGAGGATTATAAGAAGGACTTCGATATTCATTAGGAAAACACATCAGAGAGAGATCAAGAGATTAAATTTCTCAGAGAGGGCAGCGCAACAATTGCTAGAGAGAAGATCGAAGTGATTTCTTGCAGTGAGGGGCAAGGATAGTTCCAGTTGGAGAGTTTCCTAATCTGGGAATACATTGTAGAGGAGGTAGAGAGAGATCCAAAATAGGTAGCACAGAGGCCATGCTGGGCAACATAGGGCCACACAAAGGCAGCACTGAGCTTCAAACGTAGTCCGAATTTAGCTAGGAAGTCGAGTTCCAGAGCTAGAAACTAGGGTGTGAGAGCGGAGAGACAGAGGAACGAATCTCTAGACAACAAGAGATCTGAGAAGAGGTGATGCATATCCACAAAGAGGTTGACACTGAACTATGCTGGCTAATGCAGTAGCTGCACAAAGCCAACATGGGCCCAGCCATCCAAGGCCTGGATCAGTGTTGGATCGCCAGTGACAGTTTCAGGTAGTGGACAGCTAGTAAGGCATCCAAAGATTGTATTCAAAAAAATTGTTGCTTAATAATACAAACCCTCAGCTATTGCACTGGTTTTCCCGCATTGATTTTTCCGGGGATATTTGTCCAAAAATAATGGTTTCTCTTGTGTGTGCTATTTCTTTCTTGCTCAGTTCTTGTTTCTGCATATAATTTAATTAGTGAACGCTGCAGTGTATTGGTTTCAATATTTACCATAGAATACAATAAATAGTTTGTTAAGTTATTGGACAAATAGAAGAAACTTAATCAGTTGCTGCAGTAGAAATTTGGGTCTTTCGAATTTTCACACATAGTTTGGCAAAAACAAGGTAGGTTGGCATGCGTGGGACAAATTCTTGATAACTGGGGTCCACCTATGGGATACCTACATGGGTCAGAGATGAGGGCCAAATGGGTTCTAGTAGGTAGCAGCGACATCCCGTGAGGAGTGGGAGTTATAAGCTTCTAGTATGGTTGGGGGATACAGGGATCTGGTTGGTGAGTGGATCACTCCACTTTGTGATGAGCAGGGTCATGGCAGAGGGCGATCTAGCTCACCTTGGGTTTGATACATGGGGGATCACTGAGACCTCCTTTGCATGGCGAGGCAGACTTATCCTATTGTTGCTCAGGACTGAGATTAGCAGTGGAGGTTTAGAAATTGGCATCGTGGAGATGCCTGAGCAGGATGAGCTTGACCTTCAAAGAATTTTCGTCGTAAGGTCCCAGGAAAGGACGATACAGTTTGCGCACGATGGGAAGTATGTCATAGTTAGAGTGGCGCAGTGTTAGCAAGGTGGCACCTTTCTGATACTAGGGGGCGCCGAGCATCACAACAATTCACAACTCAACGATCTTTATGGATGAACTGGCTACTACAGGGGGAGATCATGCAAATCTTCCATTGAGCTTTAGTGAGTCACTAACAGAGTGGGGGACTTCATTAGCATGGCAGGCTAGTTAGCAGGATAATATTAAAAAAAGCTCATGTGAGCGAGACTTTATCTCTGTAGGGATTGTGAAAATTACGAAACCCGTAATACTATTGCAACAATTGGAAATTATTCTCCTAATTGTTAACCCCGCTATGTTGTTATAGTGCATGGAAGGAGAGAATCCAGAGAATCTTTGAAGAAGCAGAAGTCTAGGGCATTATGGTAATTACCACACAAAACCCAGTAGCAGTACCTATTGACCCTGTACAGTTGGCATAGTTTAACAAAAAGAATACTAAGGAAAAAAGATTGATTGTGGAAGGAGTCAAAGATCATGTCATTCCTCATGTGAGAGGAAAGACACATGCACATGAGATGTGGACAACCTTGACCAGTCTTTACCAGAGCTCAAATGAAAACAAAAAAATGGTCCTAAAGGAAAAACTGAAGGCCATTAAAATGGCTAAGATTGACAGTGCTACATCATACCTCACAAAGATCACTTCAGTGACAGATGAGTTGGCAGTCGTAGGTGAGATCATTGCACACAATGAGTTGGTGAGGATTTCTTTGAATGGTCTTCCCAAGACTTGGGAGAATTTTGTGGCTGGCATTATTGCACGGGAAAACCTTCCAGATTGGGAGAGGTTGTGGGATGATTGCATTCAGAATGAGATCAGAAAGAACCATCTTGGGGTAGCCAAACAAGTGGAGGAGGATGACAATGTGGCATTTTTAGCAAGAGGCAAGAAGGCAAGAGCAAAGAAACAAGCTTCCAACAGTGGAGGCAAAGGCAAAGGTAAAGCCAAGCAGCAGAACAAGGAAAAGGACTATTCCAAGTCAAATGTTGGAATTGTCAAAAGTTGGAACATTGTGTTGTTGTGTGTCCAGAGAAGAAGAACAAGAAAGAGAGAAACAAACCAATGGAAGCCTCTATAGAGATAGAGAGCTTTGATCGGGAGTTTGGGTTCATAGCATGTGAGGCCACTAGTGCAGGATCACCTTCCATACAAGTTCACAGGGAGTGTGCACTCCCCACTATTAGTAGAGCATCTTCTAGCATTTGGTATGTTGAAAGTGGCACTTCCTGCCACATGACAGGAGTCCAAGAGTACTTCTCAGAGCTTTCAGAAGATGATACTAATATGGAGGTAGTACTTGGTGATGACAACATTGTTAGAGCAGTCGATGTGGGGACATTGGCATTTGATAAGGGACCCAAACCTCCCCTGAAAGTGTTAGATGTTCTATATGTTCCTAGAATGAAGAAGAACTTAATATCCGTCTCAACACTTGAGGATAGAGGGCATGATGTGTTGTTTAGTTTAGGGAAGGTGCTTATATATCCTAGGGGAACTCCAGCATCTTCAGCTAGAGTGATTGGTGTGCGCCATGCCAAGGTGTACAAGTTCTGACTCCAACCCCTGATGGCATTGAGTAGCAGCACTCGAGACAAGACCGACAACAGATCTAGCAGTTTAGAGTTGTGTTAGATTTGGCACCGCAGGATGGGGCACATGTATCATGGGGCCTTGAGTACATTGCGGGAGATCACCACTAGTGTGCCAAATTTCAGTTTTAATCACCTTGATGTATGCAAATGATGTGCTATGGGGAATTTTGCCAGATCACCTTTTCCCAGCAGTGACATCAGAGCGACTAGGATCCTTGACTTGATTCATACTAATGTGAGTGGTCGAATGTCTCATGTATCCTTGAGTGGCTACGAGTACTATGTTTTACTCATTGATGACCACTCTAGGAAGACCTGGATTTATTTTTTGAAGACCAAGAGTGAGGTCTTCAAGTGGTTTCAAGAGTTCAACGGTCTTGTGGAGACCCAGACAGGTAGGAAGATAAAGGTCCTCAGGTTAGACAATGGACGGGAGTATACCCTTAGTGAGTTTGTTGATTTTTGTGTTGATGTAGGCATTAGGAGGGAGTTCACAGTTCCTTACAACATCCAGCAAAATGGGGTTGCAGAGAGGAAGAACAGATCCATTGTAGGGGATGCCAAAGCCATGCTTCATGATCAGGGGTTACCTTTATTTTTGTGGGCAGAGGCCTGCAACACTACTGTGTACTTGCAGAACAAGAGTCCACATTGTGCCTTGGGGAATGTGACTTTAGAGGAGACTATTTTCTGGGAAGAAGCCTGATGTTGGGCACATTTGTGTTTTTGGGTGCCTTACATATTCCTATGTGCCCAAGGAGAATAGGACAAAGCTAGAGTCCGTTGCGGACAAGGGCATCTTTGTGGGTTATAGCGAGACCTCGAAATATGTCGGATTTATATTCCTGCACAGAGGAAAGCGGTTGTTAGGAGGCATGTGAAGTTCGAGGAGGAGAGAGATTTCACGAGGTCACAGGGGTTATAGAGTATCCAAAGTCTCTAGACCCTCAAAAGCAGTTGACTCAGTTACAGGGATCCAGTGGTCAGGAATAAGGAGGTACATCGATTACAGTGTTAGGTCCATTAGTGAGCAGTGGCTCTCAGAGTCAGGTGGGTGGTTCTTCGGGCAGCATGCAGGGCAGTCCACAAAGCAGTTCACAGGGTAGTCCACTAATGGATAGTTCGCACGGTACTTCAGCATCTACAAGCACAGATTCAGGCATGAGGTCAATTAGCAGGCCTTTAGGAGTTTAGGCTTCTGATGACGATGAGGATTATTTCACTCTGGTGGGCGAAGTATGCTTAGGGAAGAGGAAGCCCAAGTGGATTCAAGATACCTTGCACGAGGCGACATTAGTTTCCGGGCCAAAGAGACAGGTTAGAGAGAGTAAACCACCTGAGAGGTTCTATAGTTACATGGCATTGGTAACAAGCATTGTTGACTCCGAGCCTTCTAGTTATGAGGAGGCAACTAGCCAGTAGGTTTGGAGAAAGGCCATGATGGAGGAGTATTCTTCTATTATGAAGAACGATGTTTGGAAGGTAGTTCTGAGGCCTGAAGGTAAATCAGTTGTTACTTCTAGATGGCTCTACAAGGTAAAGCGGGTTGCAGATGGCAGCATCAAGAAGTTCAAGGATCATTTGTGGCGAGAGGGTTTTGACAGGTAGAGGGAGTTGACTATGAGGAGACCTTTGCTCCCGTAGCTTGATATAAATCTATTCGCTCCATTATATCGATTGCAACAGAGATGGGTTGGAAGATCCACCAGATGGATGTGAAGACCACATTTCTCAATGGCTTCATTTAGGAGGAGGTTTATATTGAGCAGTCGCAGCGTTGAGGTGCATGGGAAGGAGTCCCATGTATGTAGATTGAAAAATGCACTCTATGGCCTGAAGCAAGCTCCTAGAGCTTGGTACTCAAGGATTGATACATACTTGCAGCAGTTGGGTTTCACAAAGAGTGAGGCTGATTCGAACCTATACTTCATGGTGGTGGGTGAGGAGCCTCTCATTCTGGTGTTGTATATTGATGACTTGATCATCACTGGTGCAGAGAGGCTCATTGAGGGTTGCAAAAGAGATGTTGCTTCAGAGTTTGAGATGGAGGATATCAGCTTGATCCGTTATTTTCTGGGATTCGAGGTGTGGTAGGAGGAGGGGCATTTCTTCCTTGGACAAGGAAAGTACATTGTGGATATTCTTAGCAGATTTCACATGGAGGACTGCAAACCCAATCCACACCTATGATCACTAACTGGAATAAGCTTCACGCTTATGATTCTGAGTTGGTGGATCCTACTCTATACAGACAGCTAATTGGTAAATTGATGTATTTGGTCAACACTCAGCCAAATATATGTTTTGCAGTTAACATTATGAGTCAATTCATGTGTGAGCCTAGGAGAGTGCACTGGGTGACTACAAAACACGTTCTTCGTTACTTGCAGGGGGCTGAGGATTTTGGTCTGGATTATAGACAGGGTGATGAAGTGAGACTAGCAAGGTACATGGATTCAGATTGGGCAGGTTTTGCTTTAGATAAGAAGAGTACTTCTAGGCGTTGTTTTGGGTTGGGTTCGACAGTTGTGTCGTGGATCAGTTGGAAACAACAGTCAGTTGCATTGAGCTCAGCTGAGGCAGAGTATATGGCTGCGAGTTTGGCTAGTTGTGAGGCCATATTGCTTCGCAAAATGTTGTTTGGTCTATTTGGTCAGGCGTTAAGACCTCCAGTAATTTACTGTGATAATCAAAGTTGCATAAAACTCATGAAGAATCGAGTTTTTCATGACAGGTCACATCATATTGAGATCAAGTATCACTTCATTAGAGACTATGTCCAAAAGGGAGCTTTGAGTACATTTCCACAAATGAGCAAGTAGCAGACATTTTCAACAAAGCCTTACCATGGGGCAAGCATGTCTACTTCAGAGACAAGATGAGAGTGGTGAGGAACAATTTCCTCGATAAGAGGGAGTGTTAAAATTTGGGTACCAGAGGACAAGTGGTTCCTTAAGGCTTTGATCTTTGGCCTAGGGAAAAGTTTCCAAATTTATTTGTACTTTTCTCCTAAAGTGACTTTGTAAGTGGTAAAGTCAATTTAATTTAGAAGTGACTATATAAATGGTAAAGTTACATTCTAATTTAAAGGTGACTTCATTAAAGTCAATGAAGAATTAGAAAGTGAAAAAGTGACTATGGAAATAAAAGGCTAAGTAGGTGAGTTAAAAAATAGAAAGTGAGAATTACATGCACATTTACTTTCATCCCTAGATCTAAATGAATATCAACCATTAGATCTTAGGGTAACCCAAAAGGTCATTTAGAGAGTAAAAGGAGAAGAGAAGAGAAAAAGATCAATTCATTCTTTCATGAGCATTTGAGAGAAAGAGAAGCGAGAACAAGGAGAAAATTTCTAAGCAGTGAGGAAATGAAGGAGAGCAGCAAGAAGACATTTCACCAATTATGGGCAGCAACATTTATTAGCATGCATCCCAAGGCAAAACCCTACAGTAGGAGAAAGGCACAAAAATCAAGGAAGAGGGACAACAGCAAGGGCACAAATTTTGAGGCAGACTTGGGCATGATTTTCAAATGAAGCCATACTGCGGAAATCCGTACAGTTTGTACAAGAAGTTCTGGGCACATTTTTCAACGTAGGTCGTACAACATTTAATGTTGTTTTATTGCTGGAAAATTTCTATTTTGGTTGTTCGCTGATTGACTTGGTTTTCGAGGTGGAGTTCAAGCACGAAAATCGAGATAAGTTGTAATTTGTGGTTGCTGAAATTTCTACCATGTATTTCAGTTTCTTTGTAAAAGCATTTTCAAAAATAAATGAGCTCTCAAACTGGTTTTCCCCAAGAGTTGTAGGAGGTTTTTCCAGGGTCACATTGACCAAAAATCATTGTGTTATTTTATGTGTATGGATGTCATAATTTCGCTGTTTTATTTCTACAATTTCAGCAGTTGTGAAATCTCTAAATTTGTGTTTTCAGAAAATATTATCATTTCTAGATTTTAGAAGTTTTATCATGCTTGGATTTAAAACTAAATGCATGGAGTGATAACGAAAACTGATAACCGGAGTGGAGGTTGAAATTTCTTCATTTTTGGACCAATGTCCTCAAAAAACCCATCTTGGGAAAACCGGTGCAGTAGTGAGGATTTTATTTTATTATGCAACAGTGAAATCTGAGTACATCTATGGATGCTCAACTAGCAAAACAAATAGCAAGAAAATATTGGCAAAATACTTAAGCGAATTACCCTTCTTCCACAAGCAATCTCCTGCATGCTATGCCTATCAAAACTCAGCCTCCTGGAGCTCTGCGATCTATGCTACTCTGTGTACCTGGCTAGATGGCTTGCCTTGGATTGGGCTCTGATGAAGTCCTTATGCCTCTGGATGCTGAGTAAGTTGTCTCTCCGACCCTCTGGGACTTATTCCCGACCTCTGGAACTGAGAACAATTTTTCCTTCCTCCATGTCAAACTTCCTCGTTGAAGCAATTGTGTTGTACCTCAGCGCTGCCTCTCTGGGATAATTCAGCCCTCTTACTGTTGCCTCTTCGGAACTAGAGAATATTTCCCTTGGATCACTGTGCCTGCTCCTCACACTGCTTCAATCTCTTTGACTCTCTCTCCAGTGTTGATTAGGGGTAACATTGGATGTGCTCTAGCCATGAAAATTGGTGGAGAGGCTAAAGCACATGAGATCTCCAAGACCCATAAATGGTTTGGGTAGATTGTACCCGGTTTGGGAGATATTAAAATAATTAATATTTTTAATGGAGTTCCTAAGTTTAATTAATATTTTTAATGGAGTTCCTAAGTCTAAACTTAGAAAAAATAAAATATTAATGGGTATTAATATAAAACTGGGTTAGAAGGTCCCAAAAGTAATGGATCAAACTAAATCTAATCTTAGTCAATGATTAGAGATGTAATCTCGGTTGTTGAAGGATCAACAGGAAAAGTATAAGAGGAGGCTTGAGGGTCAGTTGGAAGATACACCAGAGCGATCAATCATTCGATTTGCTAGAACGGGGTTGCTAAGCAAAGTCGAATCAGCGATCAACAGTGAGGAGCAGTCAGTACTGGACAGAGAGGCAGAGATAGTGCCGAGAGACCAGTAGAGAGGCAGACACAAAAGACAGAGCAAGCCACATAGAGCCTAGCAGAGACAACGCAGAGCCAAAGGGCCTGCGTCATCGATGCAGAAGGTAGCAAGAGTGACGCAGAGGGGTCCCAGAGGCTGCATAGTAACTCAGATGGATGACACAGAGGGTTCTGAGGTTGACGCAGAGTAGCAGAAGGCTGACACAGAGTAGCAGAAGGTTGACGCAGTGCATCAGAGTTGCTGGAGAGGGTTTCGTGGGACAGGTTTTCTGAATACCTATTTCCGAACAGAGAGGTATTACTGTTGGTTATTTTCTTTGTTCGATGAGCCAGATTGGCACCTAGTTGTACTCAAGGATATACTACATAATATATAACCCTCAAAATTGCTGCACCGATTTTCCCACATTGGGTATTTCAACTGTTGATCTGTAGATGTTGAGACTATATTGTGTTTATTTCGTTATTTATATGTTTTAAATAACTTGTTCAGAATTAACAAGCAGAAGAAATAAACCAAAAAAATACAAATTAAATTTCTAACGAATAAACTTATAAATTTCAACATCTGGCAACTGACCACTACTACTCTAGAAATCGATCGGCCAGTGAAATCGAACTCTCCAAGTGTCTTATCCGAGTGCCCATCGACTTCTTCTTATAATCCTTTGTTGGGACTACAACGACCAAGATTAAATCTTAATCGATGGCTAGAATTAACTAGAAGTCGATCTGTGTGAGTTTCTAGAACATTCACACATTCACTTAATTAATTTTGATTAATTAACCATATTCCCTAAGTTTAGACTTGGGAAATTTTTAAAAATTGGTTAATAATCTAATTAAGTCATTTCTAGGTGCAATTTCCAGAAACGATTTCCAGGTTTTAGAGATTTCTTGTATTCTAGCCTCTCCACAAAATTTCATGGCTAGAACACATCTGATGCTACAAGACTAATACGGATTGGATAGTATCTTCAAAATTTTACTCTTTGAGTGTATGGGATGGTCTACTTGGTAGGGCAACTTCAAGAGGAGTTGAACATAGTGCCACATTATCATGATTCCCTACTCACTGATGATATGCAGAGGGCTTCTAGTACATATGTCTGACAGGATTAGTGAGTGGAGCAAGGGGAGCTTCGCGTTAGACAAGATGGTTTGGGATCCTGGCATTGAAGGATTCCTTCATGTCAGGACAGTGCAGAGGTTAGGGATGATTCAGTGGCACATCTGGGACCCTGGCATATTTTGTAATGACAGTGAGGATCAACAACTAGAGAGGATGCTTGTTCAGGCAATGCTTGAGCACAAACAATTTTTGACGGGGAGGTCTGCCATATCCCCAATTTTGATTTTTCATGTAATAGGATTAACGAAGTTTATTGGGAAAGTGTTAAACATAGCACAATTTTGTAATCTGGGCATTGTAGACATTTTTGGTACATGGGACTTGGGAGAAATAAAAAATTTCAACCTTAGTGGAATGTGGGGACCACCCCTCAAGGAATACGCACCCCTTCGAGAAAAAAATCGATTGCGTGGGAAGGATATCGAAATATTTGGCTAAGGGACCCACAAGGAAGGTGAGGAAACAATTATAAATAGAGGGTTGAAGGCAGCATGGGGAATTTTGGGGACAATCTGATATTTACACATCATTGTTGTAGTTGTTCAGTGAAGTCACAAATTTGTCTACAAAAGAGGTTTCAAAGGGTACATCTCACCCTTTTCTTCGGTGGACCAGGAGTGCCACCCTAGGGAGGTATTGTCACGAATTTGTGGAGGTTTTTGGGGGACCAGTCTTGGGTGGTATGACTTGCCTTAGCTTCAGCCTGGATGCAGAACAAGAGCCACACAGTTCTTTAGTGAAGTGGGGTGCCGAAATTAGAGGCTATAGCATTGCTGGGCGATTCCTTCTCCAAATTACAGGTGATGGAAGAGAAATTACAAGAGCAGAGAGTGCCTTTCTCAACAGGACAAATTTCTTGGGTTGGGCCTGGACAAATTTGTCCCAAGATTGCACAGTCATTGGTGGAGCTGATTGTGGGGAGGCTTGATAGAAGGACTGAGGAGCTGAGGTTAATAGGAGTCTGATTAGAGGGAATTTGAGTAGATTTTCCAACCCTTGGACAAGCAAAAAAAACAGCTTCCTTACATGTTATATTTTCTGGCCGTGGAGGAGGGCCAAGTATTTGGGGGTCAATTTTGAGCCTCAAAACTAGAACAACTGTTGAAATTTCTAAGTCTGACACATTAGAAATCCATGTTGATTTGGTGTAGCATCAGATGTGCTCTAGCCATGAAAATTGGTGGAGAGGATAAAGCGCATGAGATCTCCAAGACCCAGAAATGGTTTGGACAGATTGTAATCAGTTTGGAAGATATTAAAATAATTAATATTTTTAATGTAGATCCTAAGTCTAAACTTAGGAAAAATAAAATATTAATGGCTGTTAAAATAAAAGGTTCCAAATGTGGATCAATCCAAATCTAATCTTAGCCATTGATTAGAGATTTAATCTCGGTCATTGAAGAGAAAAGTATAAGAGGAGGCTTGAGGTTCAATTGGAGAACACACCAGAGTGACCAATCATTCATTTTGCTAGAGCGGGGTTGCTAAGAAAAGTTGATTCAGCGATCAGTAGAAAGTACGAGGCAGACAGGCAGAGACAAGACTAGGAGACCAGGGAGAAGAGGAGAGAGTGAGAGCAGCAGCCAATCCAAGCCACGCAGATCCCAACAGAGACAACGCAAAGGCAGAGGGACTGCGTCATCCACGCAGAGGCTATTGAAGTAAGGTAGAGTGTTCCAGAGGTTGCGCAGTGCCTCAGAGGGCAGACACAAGTCAGCAGGAGGCTGACACAGAGGACAGAAGGGCCAGTGCTGAGCTTTAGTTGTGTCAGAGAGGGTTTCGTGGGACATGTTTTCTGAATACCTGTTTCCGAATATAGAGGTATTGTTACCATGTATTTTTCTCTGTCGGGTGAGCCAATTACGCACCCAGTTGTACTGAGAAAGACTCCATAATAATATAACCCCCAAAATAGATGCACCAGTTTTCCCGCATTGGGGTTTTCGAGGACATTTTTCCAAAAATAACAGTGTCACTTGGGTGTTTGTTTTCTTTCAGCTATTGATCTGTAGATGTGATTGTATTGTGTTTATATCGGTATTTAACGTAAATAACTTGTTCGAATTTAAACAAGTAGAAGAAATAAACCAGCAAAATACAAATTAATTTTCTAATGGATAGACTTAGAAAATTCAATAATCCCTACTGCATTATTTGGTTTAATTTCTCCTACTTGTTCATTACATTAACAAGTTATTTATAAATATATATATTAAAATAAACACAAATGCAGCCTTAACTCATATACAGATTAGCAACTGAATATTGAGACAAACATACAAGGGACACCGTTATTTCTGGACAATCATCCATAGAAAAACCTAATGCGGGAAAACCGGTGCAACAGTTTTGAGGGTTTTATTATTATGCAGATTTTGGACTACAACTAGGGTGCCAGAAATGGCTCAGCCAAGAGAGATTGTTACACGACAGTAATACCTCTTCTCGGAGACAGATATTCAATCTCTCAGCTCTAGTCTTCCCCATGAAAATCCTTTTGTCGCTTCCTCTTGGCTTTGTGTCAGCCTTGCTACCTTCGGCGTAGCTCCTGAAGCCTCTGTGTTAGCTCTTGGCCCCTCTACATCACCAACACAAGCCTTTCTGCCTCTGCACAGTCCCCAACTGCCTCTGCGTAGTTCCTGTTGCCTCTGCATCAGCCTCTTCAGTTTCTGCGTAGACCCTCTGGCACTATCCATGCCTCTCTACAATGTACTCATTGCCCCTCGCTACAACAGATCACTAGCTCAAATTTTCTCAGCAAGCCCCGCTCTAGAAAATCGAACTGACCGATCAGTTTGGTGTATTTCCAACTGACCCAAGCCTCCTCTTATACTTTTCCTGTTGAGTCTTCAACGGTCGAGATTAAGTCTCTAATCAATAATTAATATTAGATTTGGCTTGATCCATGTCATTTAGAACATTCTCGCCCAATTTTATATTAATACCCTTTAATATTTTAATTTTCCTAAGTTTAGACTTTAGGAACCCCATTAAAAATATTAATTATTTTAATATCTCTCCAACCAAGTGGAATTTCCCCAAACCATTTCGAGGTCTTGGAGATCTTATGTGCCTTAGCCTCTCCACCAATTTTCATGGCTAGAGCACATCTGATGCTACCACAAATCAACACTCCCTCTTAGCAAGGAATGTGCTCTAGTAATGCTCCACCACTGAAACATCACACTCGTCCTTCCACTCCAGTACCTGTGTTGATGCTTGGCATGTTGCCTCACATCAACTGCACTATTGCTTCCTATACTGCTACCCATGACACTGCCACTGCCACTGCTACATATGTACTGCAGCTCCCTCTCAATATGTTGCCCATGCTGCCCTCGGATTGCCATTGCTAATTGTTGAACTGCAACTTAGTTACCAAGAAGTAAGTAACTGATCTACCCAAACACTGACATCTCAGTCAGTCTGAAAGCCTCATGAAATTAACGCTGCCTATGCTGCTATCCTGTTCTCCCTCTGCTGCCATTGCGTTGCTTCATACACCTTTGTGCCTCTCGAACTGCTGCAACCTCCAGTGCTCTACCTCAGATTTCTACACCCAAGTACTGCCTTGCTGCTCCACTACACTTTGCTCCACCCGACCTCTGTCATCTTGCTACTGTTGTTAAGGGCTCCCGTAGCCGGATATGATCCAAGAGTTTGGGCACCTCAAGGATCCTGCCCCTAGTATGTAGTCCTCTTGACTACAACTTGATGTCTCTCAACCTCTTCTCTAGAGATGCATGAGCACTCATGGCACAATCATTATCAGTTTCGACTTCTTTCTCCGCCTTAGCTGGAGATTCCTTAGAGTCGAAAGCCTCTCCTTTTTTTCTTCCTGGGACATTGGGATGCATAATGTCCCAGCTCCCCACAATAGAAGCACTTCACCTTAGAGATATCCTTCTTCCTCCTCTTCCCTTGCTGTCCCGCAGATGCTAGAGTCGCATCATCCTCCTATTTCTTGATTCAACTTCCCTTGCCACTACTTCCCACCTTGGTCAACCCTCTGATCTCTTCTTGGCGAAGAGATGCCCACATCTCCTCCCATCTTGGAAGAGTAGCCCTACCCAAAATACTTTGGACAAATGTCTCCCACTCCTTGAAGACTGCATTCAGGATTGTCCTCACCATGAATTTGATCCGGTGTAGACCCTAAGGAAGTAAGTTGTTCACGAATCCCCTGCTATCTTAGGAGGAATGGATCTATTTGCTCTCCCTTCTGCATCTGATACGACTGCAACTAATTTTCCAATAGCACCTTCTGCTACATGGAAGAGCCTTGATATAATGTCTTCAAAGTATCCCACATCTGCTTTGTTGTATTCTTTTCAGTAATATGTAGTATAACATGATCTTTGACCTCGTAAAGGATCATGCACTTTGCCCTTGCCATTACATCGTCATACTTCTCATTTTCAGCTGGATCAACCAAGATAGCCATGGGTCTCAAGGCAAAGTCCTTGATGTGATGTTGATCCAGGATTTCCAAGATCCTGGCCTTCTAGATGAGAAAGTTGGAAGCTCCGTCCAACCTGTCCTGATCCCTCAACCCGTTCACTGCTATTTCAGCTCCTCTTCTGGACTCCCTCTAAGTTTCAACTTCCCTCCTGGAAATCCCCCTCTAAGTCCTGATTTCCCTGCTGGAAATCCTCCCGCCAAACGTCGAATCACTCCTCTCCAATCCTCCTTGCAACTGCAACTCGGATCTGGATTTCTTGGCTAGAAATCCGTCAAGGTAGCGACTCCCTCTAACTTGGTTCTATCCCGTTAGGTACTATTATGCTTTGATAGAAATAGCACCCCACCAACTTCCCAACCACAATCTGCCCACAAGTCCCTAGGCCCCGGAAACTAAAGAAACTGAGCCTTCCAGCTCTGCGCAATCCCGGCAAAAGCTGAATCGCTCCTCTAGCAAACTGCGTCAATCCTACCTAGCTGAGTAGGATGACATGGCTCCTCGTGAGCCTCTTTTTCCTCTCTCTGCCTCCACGATGGCACTCTCCTTGGCTCGAAATGATGACACATGCCCTCTGTGTCACTTCTTCTTTGCTGCCTTCTGCTTAGGAGCAGCTCTGTCTCTCGGGACCACTGCTACTGCTGCAAATTTCCAATATCGTTGATGCCATCAGTCCTCCTGTCATCTGCAATGCTCTGATACCATGTTGAAGTTTCTAAGTTTGACATGTTAGAAAACCCTACTGCATTATCCGGTTTAATTTCTCCTACTTATTCATTCCATTAACAAGTTATTTATAAATATAAATACTAAAATAAACACAAATGCAACCTTAACTCATATACAAATTAACAACTGAAATACTAAGACAAACACACAAGGGACACCATTATTTTTGGACAATCGTCCCCGAAAAAAACCCAATGCGGTAAAACCGATGCAATAGTTCTAAGGGTTTTATTGTTATGCAGATTCTTGAGTACAACTAGGGTGCTAGAAATGGCTCACCCAACAGAGATTGATACACGACAGTAATAACTCCTCTGGGAGACAGATATTTAGCCTCTCAGCTCTAGTTTGCCCCATGAAAATCCTTTTGGCGCTTCCTCCTTGCCCAGCATCAACCCTGCTATCTTTAGCATAGCTCCTGAAGCCTTTGCATCAACCTCCTGGCTCTCTATGTCAACTCTTGGCCCCTCTGCGTCACCCACGCAGGCCTTTCTACCTCTGTGCAATCCCTCAATGCCTCTGCATCGCTCTAGCTGCCTTTGCATCAGCCTGTTCGGTTTCTGCGCTAACCCTCTGGCACTGTCCCTGCCTCTCTGCTATGTACTCACTAGCCCTCGCTACAAAAGACCACTAGCTCAAATTTTCTCAACAAGCCCCGCTCCAAAAAATCGAACTGATTGATCAGTTTGGTATATTTCCAACTAACCCTCAAGCCTCCTCTTATACTTTTCCTATTGAGTCTTCAACGACCGAGATTAAGTCTCTAATCAACGACTAAGATTAGATTTGGCTTGATCCATGTCATTTAAAACATTCTCACCCAGTTTTATATTAATACCCATTAATATTTTTTTTCTAAGTTTAGACTTAGTAACCCCATTAAAAATATTAATTATTTTATTCTCTCCAACCGGGTCGAATTTTCCCAAACCATTTCTGGGTCTTGGGGATCTTATGTGCCTTGGACTATCCACCAATAGTCATGGCTAGAGCACATCTGATGCAAAAATCAACAATAAACCCTTTTTTATTTTCTGGGTTTGTTGAAGAGAGGCCAAGATCCATTTGGCAAAATTTTCTGAGCAATCTAGAGGGCTCAAACAAGTGTCCCTTTCCAACCAGCAGTCGCTGGTAATTGACACCATTTTGTGGGTTTTCTGATGGGAAGAATTGGGACCAACTCCTTTCTGAGTACCGTGGGAAAACTTAAGAGGAAGCTACAACAGTAATTTTAGGCTAATCAGGGCATTCGAGCAAGGGATTTGAACCATTTCCAAATATCAATAGTGGCACATTTTCTAGGCAGTGTAGAGGCAGTTTGGGGGTCGAAACTTCCACTCATTGGGGAATATTTCTCACCATGGGTTTGCGTCTACTTTCTATGCAAGATCAGGTGCACTTGTTCCTTATTATTGTACTACCATTTATTACAGATTTTTGATAAAGAGGCTCAGTTGTTGTGCTAAAATTTGTACTGGGTGTTTGGGTGCCTTGTGTGTTAAAATTTTCGTAGCTTTCTAGTTAATGCTTCAGTTATTCATTACATAATTCCATTAGAAATATTACAGTCCCTAAATCCCCATGTAAGTCATCATGTGGGCCCCAATTTGTGTTTGGAACACAAAAATTGTTCTCATGGGTTTCCTGGTCATTGAATAGCCTATAATGCTCTAATACTAAGGGCTGTAACAATGGTGCTTGCCCACCCATGTCTCCAAATAATGATACAAACCTCCTCTGGGCCTTGGATCAACCACCACACCACATCGTAAATGCTAAGCCGACTAGGCACGCTAGTCCAAGTGCATCATCTCGTGAATAATATAGGGAAATGACAACACTGTTAAGGGCATTGAAGGTGACCATGGCATGGAGTGATGGTAGTCCCATGGCTCTCAATACTTCACCTAGGGTGTCAATATGATCCTCTGGTGGACTTGGTAGGGTAACTCATTAGTGCCTCTAAGTGAACCAAGCTTGTTAATTAAGGGAAAATTGAGACTTCATATGGGGCTTCCTTTCCAAATTTGGGTTTTGATCTCGTACTAGCGTTGCCTCCCTAGTTATGAGTGGCTAATAAACTATCCAATTAGGTGTTCCCAACCCCTATATGGAAAGACAAGTCCTTCATACATCCTTCCTATTGATGGGTGGCATATGAATGATGATGAAATTCATGGGGTCACAAAAGTCTCAAGGCGAAATTCCATGGGTGGATAGCAATAATGAGGCATGCCCACAAATTGGATATATAGATGTAGGAGGGAGCAATCGCCCACCAGGGGTTGGGACGCGCATGGGCTCCTTAATGATGTGGGGGGGAGGGGGAGAGCCACTCATGGGACCTTAGGAACTAGGGTGACGTGTGAAAATTCGCTTGAAATGAAACAACAGAAATTAATTCTTCTAACTGGATTAATTATGTAGTTTATTTTGTTACGAAAAAATAATGAATTAACTACACTACAATTATTCACAAATATAAATGTTATGAAAAGAAACTGGAAACTGAGAAAATACTATCACACAAAATAAAAATTTGATACAATTATTTTTGTACAATTATCACACATGAAAAAACCAATGCGGGAAAACCAGTGCAATATCTGAGGTTTTATTATTATGCAACAATAAAATTTTGAGTGCAATTTAGATGCCGAAAACTAACAATCCTCTACATAATAATATGGCCACAAAAATTAGTGAGACAAATTTTGTCTTACTCAACACTGATCCAACACCAAATCTAGCTCAAACTGGGCTACTCGAAACCCCTGCATCAACCTCTGCGCCAATGTTGTTCAGTCCCTCGCACGCACTGCCTGGAAGCTTCTTTGTTCAAGACGTGCAACCCAACTCAACCTCCTAAGCCAGCCTCTGCGCCAATGTTGTTCAGTCCCTTGCATGCACTACCTGGAAGTTGCTCTGATCAATACATCCAACCCAACTTAGCCTCTGAGAATGAATCGCGAACCCTTCTGGAACTTCTCTTGACCTCCAAGAACTAAATCGACCATCACTCTAGCTGAATCAAACTCCTCCTCTGAAGCTACCAACACAGTTCCTATGCAACCTCACTGAGGAAAACTCTACCCTCCTATAACTGACTCTCCAGAACCAGAATCTCCTCTCAAATAACTGTCTCTACCCCTCATTGACTCTACATCCCTTTTTTGGCTCAAACTTCTCTCCACTGAATCACTGCAACTGAGAAACTCGATATATCCCAAGGAACTCAACCTCAAGTGTTTTCCTCCTCAACCCCATTGACCTCCTCTTATAATCTCCAGTTGGATCATCAACGACCACGATTAGATCCTTATCGATGGATGAGATCATTTATGTAATATTCCTAATTAGCCATGGCTAATTAGAATATTTGATTTTGCTCACTTTTTGCCTTCTAAATTATTTATAAATAAAAAAGTGAGGAAAGGGGATATAGCTCACTTTTAGAATAAAAGTCACTTCCTAGTAGCACAACGTTGTGCCTTAAAGGGGAGCCAAGGGGGCCAAAGGGGGACGCAGAGATGGAGCCCACACAGACACTTGGAGGGACTGCGCAGAAGGGAAGAAATATGTGGCAAGAGAGGAATTACCTTGGAGGAGGTGAACCTTGGGATTGAGAGAGCCAAAGACTATAAAGAAGAGAAAAGCCCCCTCATTTGGATCATTCGGTTACGTGCATTTGGGCTAGTCACTTTGACTTAGAGCACGTTGCTTGTTTAGCTAGTTTGCAGCATTGTTTAGTGCATTGAGTATTTCCATTCGGAGATCTCACCCTCAGCCCCGGGGGACTTCGAGTGCCTACTCGGCAAGGTATTTCCATGGCAGTAGTTTCATCAGCATTTCTGGCAAGAGGATTGAGCATCTTGGAGGACTGTGCCGCACTAAGAGGGATGACGCAGTTCTTTCTAGCAGGGGTTCTGGCTTGAGGGTTTGCAGTAGGATTTGTGCTGGGAGATTCAGTAGGGGATCAACCCTTGCATATTGGAGGGTTTTGGCAGAGGTTTCAGGCAGATTTATGGAGGGTTTCATTCAGTGGCAGCGCAAAGCTTTGAGAGATTGCGCAGAACCCCAAGGGGGTGATTTTTGGGGGTCGACCATTCCAGGAAAGCTTTTTGGGTTTTTCTGGGTTTCTTGAGTAGAGTCTGATTCCAGAGTTTTAGGATTTTCTGAGGAGGAGAACAGCCCCAAATCCTCATTCGATTTCCAGCAGCAGCAGCAGCACGACAGTTTTCCAGCAACTGGGACGCAGATCAGTGTGAGGCCATTCCTTTGTTATTCTGAGTGTATTTCTTCACTTGCCTTGTGCAAGTAGAGGTGCAATCTTTCTGATCACCTCCTGTACTCATTCTATTGCTCAGTGTAATAAAATGGCTTAGCATTTCTTACTGCATTTCTTGAGTATTTTTTTACGTTTCATATATACATTGTTGTTTGCTGCACTATCATTATTTCATCTCTGTGAGTTTTCTGGCTATTATACCACTTGTACATTTTTTTGGTTGGGGTTTGCTGGTATTTAAGAAATATTCCAGGAAAGGGATATTACAGTGGTATTAGAGCATAGATCCGGCTCAGCCTGTGGAGCTACCAATCTATGACATCGGGGGAAAAGCTGTACATTTGTTATAGAGGTAGGAGATACAGGGACACTAGGAATAGGTTGGAGAATACCTACGGAGAGGGAGACTGTGTTTCGGTGGTGGACACAAAACAGGAGGAGCCTGTGGTGGACGCAGAACAGAAGAAGCCTGTGGTAGACACAGAACAAAAGGATCCGATGGCAGATGAGGACAGGAAGAGATTTGCAGCTATGCTCCTCAAATCAGTGCAGGATCTGTCGAGGCAGAATGAGGTAATAGGGCAGAGATTCACGGCAGTAGAGGCTAGACAACGTGAGAGCCCAGGTTTTTCAGATTGGTGAGGGATTGGGTGCATCCCATCATTTGCCAGAGCAGCGTGATACTGCGCAGCAGGTGGCTTCGCATGCCCCTACACGCTCTACCATTCCCACGTTCTTAGGAGCAGACACGGGGGCCCGAGCCCAACAAGAAGCAGAGCTCGGTCATATGGGTGATTATTTTGTAGAGTACCAGGCCTATGGGCAGGAGTTCAGGGAAGCCCTCTCATTTGAGACTTTGTTCAGCTCCAGCAGAATAGTAGACCCCGTGACCATCACAAAGGATACCGACATTATCATGATGGTGACACCCACCGTTCAGCGAGTAGATTCCACTTGCCTACGTTTGATGGTTCATCAAACAGTTCGGCAAAGTCTTGGGTGGAGATGCTGGACATTTATTTCCAGCTTAACGAAATGTCGGAGACAGAGGCCATCAAGGTGGCAACATTGCATTTGGATGGTGAGGCTTAGTATTGGTGGTTTCATGGGATGGTTACACTCAGGCACTCCATAGTGACGACATATGCCGAGTTCACCAAGTGATTGATGGAGCGATTATCGGAGGGATCTAGGGCAGCATTTTGTTGAGCGGACGAGGCTCAAACAGACGGGGAGCCTAGAGACCTACATTGCAGATTTCTTGAGGGTCTTAGTGATGGTGCTAGATCTATCCACGGCATGGAGAATCTATATGTATGTAGAGGGGTTAGCAAAGCCACTTCGGGGTCTAGTCCGATCCACTAGACCAGCGACACTCAAGGATGCTAATAGCAGGACCCGGACACCTTACCCCTAGAGACAAACTTTCCAGAGTAAGGGGAAGGATGTGAGGGTTCCACCTCCAAAGGGGAATCTAAGTCGAGCATAGATTGACGATGATTCCAGGAGGGAGCTGAAGAAGAAGCGGTTGTGCTTCACTTGTCAGGAGCCGCGGGCACCAAGACATAAATGTGTTGCTAGAAGAGCACATTTTATTGAGGTCTTCTACAAGAGCAGTGGGGAAGAGGATGATGAGGATGATGTGGAGGCAAGACATAGTCACGTTGTGTAGGGATCTTTGCCACCTCCACCGCTAGCAGTAGGTGGTGCATCCTTTGCACCTAACGGAGGGGCCCTTGCAACATTGTGAGGAGTTCCCAAGTATCTGATGCTACGCGTAAGGGGGACAGTACATGGCCAGCAAGTATCAGTTTTGGTTGACAGTGGGGCAACCCACAACTTCATTGATGCACAGATGGTTGAGCGGAGAGGTATATAGACAAAGAGCTTCGATGGGTTTTCAGTTTTGGTTCCTAGGAGATCAGACCATGATGTGTGCTCGTTATGTTCCAGAGATATCAATGACGATGGGCACCTACACATTGACTGACCACTTTTTCGTGGTCGATATTCCAAACACCAACATGATACTGGGTGTTCAGTGGCTCATCACTCTAGCTAAGGTCACGCAATATTGGAAAACCCTAGAGATAGAGTTGGATGATGAGAAGATAGGGAGGTATGAGAAGATACGGGGATAACACACGTATCCGCCTCAAACTGTTTCGGCGCATCAGATGGAGGCAGTCTTCCGGAAGGGAGACGTAGAGTGCGCAATAGAGTTGCGTGCATCAGAGGCAGGGACTACAGAGTGGATGGTACATCCAAAGATACAGTCCATCCTTGACCGGTATGCCATAGTGTTTGGGGAGATTCCGCCAGGACAGCCACCGGACCGAGGGTTTGAGCACACCATTGAGCTTGAGCAGGGTATTCAGGGAGTGATTACTAACCCCCTATAAGCATCCCAAGGCCTGTCGGGATGAGATTGAGCAGGCCATTCAAGAGTTGATGGCTCGTGGACACATTCGGTCGAGCACGAGTCCTTTTGCTTCTTCCGTGGTGTTGGTGAAGAAGAAGGACGACACATTGAGGATGTGCATTGATTACAGGGCCCTGAACAAGAAGACCCTGAAGAACAGGTACCCCATACCCAGGATCGACGAGTTGATGGATGAGTTGAGAGGGGCACGGTTCTTCTCAAAGATTGATTTGAGATCTGGGTACCATCAGATTCGCGTGAGGGAGCAAGACATTCCCAAGACCGCCTTCAGGTGTCACCATGGGCACTTTGAGTTCTTGGTGATGCACTTTGGGCTAACCAACGCCCACGTCATATTTTATTCCTACATGAATCACATCTTCCGTAGTCACCTGAGGATGTTCGTGTTGGTATTCTTTGATGACATCCTCATTTACAACAGGACTTGGGAGGAGCATTTCCAGCACATTGAGACAATGCTGTGTATCTTGCAGCAGTAGCAGTTCTATGCCAAACTCTCAAAGTGTGAGTTTGGGTTGACGAAGATATTGTATTTGGGGCACATCATAAGGGTGGACGGAGTGAGAGTCCACGAGGAGAAGATCAGGGTCATTAGAGAGTGGTCGGAGCCGAGAAACGTGACAGAACTCTGGGGGGTTTCATTGGCATTTGTACTTACTACCGAAAGTTCGTCAAGAGTTTCTCACAACTTGTTGCACCCCTAACAGATTTGACGAGGAAGAGGGCTTTCAGTTGGTCAGACACAATGCAGCGAGCCATTGACAGGCTCAAGGAGGTTATGAACAGCTGCCCAGTGCTTGCATTGCCAGGTTTCACGTAGCCACTTGTTTTGGAATGTGACGCGTCGGGAAAGGCGATCAGCGCAGTATCGATGTAGGGAGGTCACCCTATAGCCTATGAGAGCCGGAAGCTCCTTCCACATGAGAGGTTGTATTCTATATACGACAAGGAGATGCTAGCCATCATGCATGCATTGGCCAAGTTCTGACAGTGTTTAGTGGGTAACAGGTTTAGGGTGAGGACTGATCACAATAGCCTCAGATTCCTTTTGGAACAGAAGCAACTACAGGAGAAGCAACAGAAGTGGATTAGCAAGATCCAAGCATGACTTTGACATTGAGTATGTCAAGGGTAATAACAACGTGGTAGCAAATTCTCTTTCACGTAGACTAGCCACGTTGTCTCTTATGAGCTTGGACACAGACTGGAGGGCTCGACTCTTAGTAGAGTACTCCAAGGATAGGTTTGCATGTAAGGTTCTGGATTAGCAAGTGGAAAATGACAGGCATAGGGAGGTCGATGAGATCATCTATTACAGGGACCGAATCTTCTTGACTAAGGGGTCTCAGGTCAAGAAGAAGATACTACAGGCATCACATGATTCACCTTTGGCACGCCATGAAGGGTTTCCCAAAACCTACAAGGCCATTAGAGAGAGGTTCTCATGGTAGGGCCTCAAGGAGGACGTACTCCAGCATATCCGGGAGTGTGATGTTTGCCACAGGAACAAGGGAGAGATGAGCCATCTCGCGGGATTATTGCAGCCTCCTCCCATTCTGGAAAGGAAATGGGAGATTATTTCGATGGACTTCATCACAGGGTTGCCCATGGTACAGGGCAAGGATTGTATCTTTGTCATCGTTGATCAACTGACAAAGTACGCACATTTTTTTGCCATATCTGCACATAATACAACAGCACAGGTGGACGAGCTATTCTTCAGAGAGATCTTTAGGCCACATGGTCTTCCTAAGACCATTGTCAGTGACAGGGATAGCCGTTTCATGGGCAAGTTTTGGCAAGATCTTTTCTGGTTGGTGGGGATGGAGTTGACACCGAGTACCAGTTATCACCCACAGACGAACGAGCAAACAGAGATAGTTAACAAGTGGCTAAAGGGCTACTTGCGTAATTATGTCAATGGGCAGCAGCGAGCATGGCTGAAGTGGCTACATCTGGGGGAGTACTACTACAACACTACACATCACATGTCCATTGGTATGTCACCATTCTATGCCTTATATGGGTATCATCCTTTATATTTTGCTGACGTAATGTTTGGTGATAGCAAGGCTCCTAGAGCCAAGATTTGGATCCAAGGGAGTCAGGATATCCTCCGAGCTCTCAAGGATATCATCGCTATTGCATAGAACCAGCAAAAGCTGTATGTCGACAAGGGTCGGGTGGAGAGACAGTTTGAGGTAGGGGACATGGTCTACCTATGATTACAGCCATATCGATAGTCGTCACTGAAGCAGAAGGGGGTTGAGAAGCTCAAGCCTCACTTTTATGGGCCATACTGGGTGATACGCAGGATTGTATAAGTTGCATATGAGTTGGAGCTGCCCCAAGGCAGCAAGATTCATAACGTTCTTCATGTATCATGCCTGAAGAAGGCATTGGGGAAGCAGGTGACAGTGACAAATGAGCTACCACCCATGGATGATGAGAAGCATTTGGTGTTGTAGCCAGAGGCTATTATTGATACCAGGGAGAGGCCGCTGCGGAGCAGGACGGTCCGGGAATTCTTGGTGAGGTGGAAGAATTTGTTGGATGAGGATGCCGCTTGGGAGAGTGAAAAAATATTTTAGCATCCATCACTTCAGTTGCTTGAGGACAAGCAACATTTTTCCGGGGGAGACTATAATATTCCTAATTAGCCATGGCTAATTGGAATATTCGATTTTGCTCAATTTTTGCCTTATATAGTCATTTATAAATAAAAAAGTGAGGAAAGGGGACATAACTCACTTTTAGAATAAAAGTCACTTCCTAGTAGCACAACATTGTGACTTTAAGGGGAGCCAAGGGGGCCACAGGGGGACGCAGAGATGGAGCCCACACAGACACTTGGAGGCACTGCGCAAAAGGGAAGAAACACATGGCAAGAGAGGAATTACATTGCAGGAGGTGAGCCTTGGGATAGAGAGAGGCAAAGGCTATAAGGGAGAGAGAATCCCCCTCATTTGAATCATTCAGTTATGTGCATTTGAGCTAGTCACTTTGACTTAGAGCACGCTGGCTGTTTAGCTAGTCTGCAACACTGTTTAGTGCATTGAGTGTCTCCATTCAGAGATCTCACCCTTAGCGTCGAGGGACTTCGAGTGCCTAATCGGGCGAGGTATTTCCATCAACATTTAGGCAATAGTTTCATCAACATTTCTGGCAAGAGGATTGAGCATCTTGGAGGACTGCGCAACACTGAGAGGGATGACGCAATCCTTTTTGGCAGGAGTTCTGGTTTGAGGGTCTGCAGTAGGATTTGTGCTGGGAGATTGAGCAGGGGATCAACCCTTGCATATTGGAGGGTTTTGAAAAAGGTTTCACGCAGCTTTATGGAGGGTTTCATTCAGTGGCAGCGCAGAGCCTTGAGAGATTGCGCAGAACCCCAAGGGGCTGATTTTCGGGGGTCGGCCATTCCAGGAAAGCTTTCTGGGGTTTTCTGGGTTTCTTGAGTAGAGTCTGATTCCAGAGTGTCAGGCTTTTCTGAGGAGGGAAACAGCCCCAAATATTCATTCGATTTCCAGTAACAACAACAGTATGACAGTTTTCCAGCAGCTGGGACGCAGATCAGTGTGAGGCCATTCCTTTGCTATTCTGAGTGTATTTCTTCACTTGCCTTGTGCAAGTCGAGGTGCCATCTTTCTGATCACCTCCTGTACTCATTCTATTGCTTAGTATAATAAAATGGCTTGGCATTTCTTGAGTATTTGTTTACATTTCATGTATACATTGTTGTTTGCTCCACTATCGTTATTTCATCTCTGTGAGTTTTCCGGCTATTATACCACTGTACGTTTTTTTTGTTGGGGTTTGCTGGTATTTGAGAAATGTTCCAGGAAAGGGATATTATAGTGGTATCAGAGCATAAATCTGGCTCAGCCTATGGAGCTAGCAATCTATGACATCAGGGGAAAGCCTTACATTTGTTACAGAGGTAGGAGATACAGAGACACTAGGCGTAGGTTGGAGAATACCTACGGAGAGGGAAACTGTGTTCCGGTGGTGGACGCAGAACAGGAGGAGCCTGTGGTGGACGCAGAACAGGAGGAGCCTGTGGTGGACACAGAGCAGAAGGATCTGATGGCAGATGAGGACGGGAAAATATTTGCGGATATGCTCCTCAAATCAGTGCAGGGTCTGTCGAGGCAGATTGAGGTAATGCGGCAGAGATTCACCACAGTAGAGGCTAGACAACGTGAGAGCCCACGGGTTTATCAGATTGGTGAGGGATCAGGTGCATCCCATCATTTTCCAGAGCAGCGTGTTAATGCACAATGGGTAGATTTGCATGCCCCTACACACTCTACCTTGCCCACGTTCTTAAGGAGCAGACACGGGGGCCAAAGCCCAGCAGGAAGCAGAGTACCAAGCCTATGGGCAAGAGTTCAGGGAAACCCTCTCATTCAGAGACTTTGTTCAGCTCCAGCGAGATAGTAGACCCCACAGCCATCACAAAGGATACCGGAATTACCATGATGGTGACACCCATCGTGCAGCAAGTAGATTCCACTTGCCTATGTTTGATGGTTCATCAAACAGTTCGGCAAAGTCTTGGGTGGAAACGTTGGACATTTATTTCCATCTTAACCAGATGTCAGAGACAAAGGCCATCAAGGTGGCAACATTGCATTTGGATGGTGAGGCTCAGGATTGGTGGTTTCATGGGATGGTTACACTCGGACACTCCATAGTGACGACATATGCCAAGTTCACCAAGAGATTGATGAAGCGATTTGATCAGAGGGATCTAAAGCAGCATTTTGTTGCGCTGACAAGGCTCAAACAGACGGGGAGCCCAGAGACCTACATTGCAGATTTCTTGAGGGTCTTAGTGATGGTGCTAGATCTATCCATGACACGGAGGATCTATATGTATGTTGAGGGATTAGCAGAGCCACTTCGGGTTTAGTCTGATCCACTAGACTAGCCACTCCAGGACACCAATAGCAAGACACGGGACTTGTAGGATGTCTTACCCAGAACCCAGACACCTTACCCCCTTAGACAACTTTTCCAGTCTAAGGGGAAGGATGTGAGGATTCCACCTCCAAAGGGGAATCCAGGTCGAGCACAGATTAACGATGATGCTAGGAGGGAGCTAAAGAAGAAGCGGTTGTGCTTCACCTGTCAGGAGCCATGGACACTAGGACATAGATGTGCTGCTGGAAAAGCACATTTTATTGAGGTCTTCTCCGAGAGCAGTGGGGAAGAGGATGATGAGGATGATGTGGAGGCAACAGTCATGCTGTGCAGGGACCTTTGCCACCTCCGCCGCCAACAGTAGGTGGTGCATCCTTTGCACCTACCGTAGGGGCCCTTGCAGCATTGCGAGGAGTTCCCAAGTATTTGACGCTACGCATACGGGGGACAGTACGTGGCCAGCGAGTATCAGTTTTGGTTGACAGTAGAGCAACCCACAACTTCATCGATGCACAAATGGTTGAGCGGATAGGTATACAAACAGAGAGCTTCGATTCGTTTTCAGTTTTGGTCCCAAGAGATCAGACCATGATGTGTGCTCGTTATGTTCCAGAGCTATCCGTGATGATGGGCACCTAAACATTGACTAACCACTTTTTCATGGTCGATATTCCCGACACCAACATGATACTGGGTGTTCATTGGCTCATCACTCTAGGGAAGGTCACGACAGATTGGAAGACCCTAGAGATGGAGTGGGATGATGAGAAGACAAGTAGGCATGAGAAGATACGGGGACAACACACATACCCACCTCAAACTGTTTCGGCGCATCGAATGGAGGCAGTCTTCCGGAAGGGAGACATAGAGTGGGCAGTAGAGTTGCGTGCATGAGAGGCAGGGACTACAAGGCGGACGGTACATCCGGAGATACAGTCCATCCTTGACCGGTATGCCATAGTGTTTGGGGAGATTCCACCAACACAACCATCGGACCAGGGGTTTGAGCACACCATTGAGCTTGAGCAGGGTATTCAGGCAGAGATTACTACCCCCTATAGGAATCCCAAGGCCTATCTGGATGAGATTGAGCAGGCCATTCAGGAGTTGCTAGCTCTTGGGTACATTCGACCGAGCACAAGTCCTTTTGCTTCTTCCGTGGTCTTGGTGAAGAAGAAGGACGGCACATTGAGGATGTGCATTGATTACAGGGCCCTGAACAAGAAGACACTTAAGGACAGGTACCTCATACCCAGGATCGGCGAGTTGATAGATGAGTTGAGAGGGGCACGATTCTTCTCAAAGATTGATTTGAGATTTGGGTACCATCAGATTCGCTTGAGGGAGCAAGACATTCCCAAGACCGCCTTCAGGTGTCACTATGGGCACTTTGAGTTCTTGGTGATGCCCATTGGCCTAGCCAACACACCCGCCACATTTCAGTCCTGCATGAACCACATCTTTCGCAGTCACCTGAGGAAGTTTGTATTGGTATTCTTTGACATTCTCATTTACAGAAGGACTTGGGAGGAGCATCTCCAGCACATTGAGACAGTGTTGCGTATCTTGCAGGAGCAACAGTTCTATGCCAAACTCTCCATGTGTGAGTTTGGGTTGAGGAAGATGTTGTATTTGGGGCACATCATAGGGGTGGACGGAGTGAGAGTCCACGAGGAGAATATCAAGGCCATTAGAGAGTGGCCGGAGCCGAGAAACGTGACAGAACTCCAGGGTTTCATTGGCATTTGTACTTAATACCGGAAGTTCATCAAGAGTTTCTCACAGCTTGTTGCACCCCTAACAAATTTGACGAGGAAGGGAGCTTTCAATTCGTCAGACACAACGCAGCGAGCCATTGACAGGCTCAAGGAGGTTATGAACAGCTGCCCAGTGCTTGCATTGCCAGATTTCACGCAGCCATTTGTTTTGGAATGTGACGCATCGGGAAAGGCGATCAGCGCAGTATGCAGGGAGGTCACCCTATAGCCTATGAGAGCCGGAAGCTCCTTCCACACGAGAGGTTGTATTCTATATATGACAAGGAGATGTTGGCCATCATGCATGCATTGGCCAAGTTCTGGCAGTATTTAGTGGGTAACAGGTTTAGGGTGAGGACTGATCACAAAAGCCTCAGATTCTTTTTGGAGCAAAAGCAGCTACAGGAGAGGCAGCAGAAGTGGATAAGCAAGATCCAAGCATATGACTTTGAGATTGAGTATGTCAAGGGTAAGAACAACGTGGTAGTAGATGTTCTTTCACGTAGACCAGCCACGTTGTCTCTTATGAGCTTGGACATAGACTGGAGGGCTTGACTCTTAGTAGAGTACTCCAAAGACAGGTTTGCATGTGAGGTTCTGGATGGGAAAGTGGCAAATGATAGGTACAGGGTGGTCGATGAGATCACCTATTACAGGGACATGATCTTCTTGACTGAGGGGTCTCAACTCAAGAAGAAGATACTACAGGCATCACATGATTCACATTTGGCAAGCCATCAGGAGTTTACCAAAACCTACAGGGCCATTAGAGAGAGGTTCTCATGGAAGGGCCTCAAGGTAGACGTACTCCAGCATATTCGGGAGTGCGATGTTTTCCAGAGGAACAAGGGAGAGATAAGCCATCACACGGGATTATTGCAACCTCTTCCCATTCGGGAGGGCAAATGGGATAGTATTTCGATGGACTTCATCACAAGGTTGCCCATGGTACAGGGAAAGGACTGTATCTTCGTCGTCATTGATCAACTGACAAAATACACACATTTTTTGCCACATCCGCACACTATACAGCAGCATAGGTGGCCGAGCTTTTCTTCAAAGAGATCTTCAGGCTACATGGTCTTCCTAAGACCATCGTCAGTGATAGGGATAGCCGTTTCATGGGCGGGTTTTGCTACGAGCTTTTCCGGTTGGTGGGGACGGAATTGACTCCGAGTACCAATTATCACCCACAGAAGAACGAGGAGACATAGATAATTAACAAGTGGCTGAAGGGTTACTTGCGTAACTATGTCAGTGGGCAACAGCGAGCATGGCTGAAGTGGCTGGATCTGGGGGAGTACTGCTACAACACTACACATCACATGTCCATTGGTATGTCACCATTCTATGCCTTATATGGGTATCATCCTTCATCTTTTGCTGACGTGATGTTTGGTGATAGCAAGGCTCCTAGAGCCAAGATTTGGATCCAAGAGCGTCAGGATATCCTCTGAGCTCTCAAGGATAACATGGCTACAACACAAACCAGCAAAAGCTGTATGCCGACAGGGGTCGAGTGGAGAGACAATTTGAGGTAGGGGACATGGTCTACCTACAATTATAGCCATACCGACAGTCATCACTGAAGCAGAAGGGGGCTGAGAAGCTCAACCTGTTCTTATGGGCCATACAGGATGATATGCAGGATTGGACAGGTTGCATATGAGTTGGAGCTGCCCCAAGGCAGCAAGATTCATAACATTTTTCATGTATCATGCTTGAAGAAGGCATTGGGGCAACAGGTGATAGTGACAGATGAGCTACCACCCATGGATGATGAGGAGCATTTGGTGTTGCAGCCGGAGGCTATTATTGATACCAGGGAGAGGCAGCCACAGAGAAAGACGGTTTGAGAATTCTTGGTGAGGTGGAAGAATTTGCCGGATGAGGATGCCACTTGGGAGAGTAAGAAAATCTTGCAGCATCCATTACTTCAGTTGCTTGAGGACAAGTAACATTTTGCCGGGGGAGACTGTAATATTCCTAATTAGCCATGGCTAATTGGAATATTCGATTTGCTCAATTTTGCCTTCTATAGTTATTTATAAATAAAAAAGTGAGGAAAAGGGACATAACTCACTTTTAGAATAAAAGTCACTTCCTAGTAGCACAACGTTGTGACTTGAAGGGGAGCCAAGGGGGCCAAAAGGGGATGCAGACATGGAGCCCACGCAGACACTTGGAGGGACTGCGCAGAAGGGAAGAAACACGTGCCAAGAGAAGAATTACATTGGAGGAGGTGAGCCTTGGGATTGAGAGAGGCAAAGGCTATAAAGGAGAGAGAAGCCCCCTCATTTGGACCATTCAGTTATGTGCATTTGAGCTAGTCACTTTGATTTAGAGCACGCTAGCTGTTTAGCTAGTCTACAACACTTTTTAGTGCATTGAATGTTTCCATTCGGAGATCTCCCCCTTAGCCCCGAGGGACTTCAAGTGCCTACTCGAGCAAGGTATTTCCATAAGCATTTTGGCAGTAGTTTCATCAGCATTTCTGGCAGAAGGATTGAGCATCTTGGAGGACTGCACAACACTGAGAGGAATGATGTAGTTCTTTCTGGCAAGAGTTCTGGCTTGAGGGTTTGCAGTCGGATTTGTGCTAGGAGATTGAGCAGGGGATCAACCCTTGCATATTGGAGGGTTTTGGCAGAGGTTTCAGGCAGATTTATGGAGGGTTTCATTCAGTGGCAGCGCAGAGCCTTGAGAGATTGCGCAGAACCCCAAGGGGGTGATTTTCGGGGGTCGACCATTCCAGGAAAGCTTTCTGGGTTTTTCTAGGTTTCTTGAGTAGAGTACGATTCCAGAGTTTCAGCCTTTTCTAACGAGGGGAACAGCCCCAAATACTCATTCGATTTCCAGCAACAGCAGCAGCATGACAGTTTTCCAGCAGTTGGGACGCAAATCATTGTGAGGCCATTCCTTTGCTATTTTGAGTGTATTTCTTCACTTGCCTTGTGCAAGTCAAGGTGCCATCTTTCTGCTCACCTCCTGTACTCATTCTATTGCTCAGTATAATAAAATGGCTTAACATTTCTTGAGTATTTGTTTACGTTTCATGTATACATTGTTGTTTGCTGCACTATAGTTAATTCATCTCTGTGAGTTTTCCGGCTATTATACCACTTTTACGTTTTTTTGGTTGGGGTTTGCTGGTATTTGAGAAAGATTCCAAGAAAGGGATATTACAATTTATGAGTTGATCCATGGGATTTTCTAGAGAAAATTGAAATTCTCACCTTTCTCCATTAACTACTATTAATTAATCATTTTTCCCTAAAAGTTAGACTTAGGAAAAGTTTAATTATTGACTATTTAACCTAATTGAGTTGCTTCTAGGTGGATTTTCCAGAAACGATTTATGGGTTTTGGAGTCTTGGTGTATCTTAGCCTCTCTGACAAAAGTCGAGACTAGAACACCATCTGATGCTACAAAAGCTAACATGTTGGGTATGATAAAGGGGTAGAGCTTATGTTTGGTTTTTTGCCACGTGTTATATCAAATGTCACAACCATTTTTCACATTTTATAATATTGTTTTCGTATGTTTCTTGCTTGTGGCCATGATATGCTTTTAACTTTCTTTTAACTGCATCAACCTACAAGACAACATTTCTAGGCTTGATCCAGATATGTAGACAAGGGGAGGGGGAAGTGCCAATGTCTTGTGGACCCAGAGAAGGAAAATGATGAAATGGGGCTTGTAATGTGTTGAGGGGATTGAGAAATGTGTAACAAGAAAACAGGACCATACTACCAAAATCGGGGTTTCCCAAGTAGCGCCCTTCCTAGCGTTAGTCAATAAGGGAGATCCCATGGGACTAAGATTGAGGTTAAACCCCCCATTTACGGTTAGGGAACAAAACCAAGGTTGAAGCCCTTCTTCCAAGTCACCCATAAATCCATGCCCAATATGCCCAAGAAAAACAACTATAAGCACCTAATTGCACAATGAAAAACATACCTTTTGGGTTGGATTTCCCACCTTCTAATACATGCTCTCAACAGATGGGTGAGGATACATATGATTGATGTAGGAAGCGAAGATAAAATGGAACAATACATCAGAAACATTGCTTGCCTTCAAGGGATGTTCACTGTCGATTGAAGAGATATCTAGGAGAAAAGTTCTCCTATGGGTCAACCACTGTTGGGGGGTAAGATCTAGCTCCAATTTGGAAATGAGCTCTATGCATAGTGCATGATCAATGTATTTGAATGGGGAGGTCATGAGAACACCAATAATCCTTTGAGACTGCAGACTTGTATCCTGCACACAAACAATGTTGGAAGCATGTGTCTTGGGCGTACTTTAATCACCCATGTTTTCATCACATAAAAAAACCACACAAGAAAGAAAATTTATTCTAAGATGCAAATATATTCTAAATGCACCTATTCTAGCATGAGAATATAATATGATGATAGTATCTATGCAAAATCAATATGAAATGCATCCTACTCTAACATGCATAATATACAATGTCAAGTATCTAGGAAAGGGTGATGTGATTGGTCTTGACAGGGTTAGGCTGAAGCTCACCATCAAGTCTAGTTATGTAATAGTATCCTTCGCCAACCTTACCATGAATCTTGAAAGGCACAAGGTTTTTATCAACCAACACTATTTCCCCAACCTTAAATTTCGTCTTTGGCTTTTGCACTTACTTCTTTTATAACTTGTTTCGTTTGCAGTTGGGTCGTTTAAGGAGACATACTTCTCGAGGAGGAGAAGGGAGAGGGCATTCAAATTCTTGGGTTTAGGGGGCTTATCAACATATGGGAAAAGGCCAATATGCTCAACATAAATTGGAAATGGAAGTTCCATATAAAGAACAAACGAGGTCCCATTAGGTTGAGAGATGGTAGCAAAGGATAAATCCATTTGAAGTTCTCCACCTACATAAGCACCCCACTTTCTAGACAACAACATTCCTGATACACTAGGTATGTTTATAACAACAATGTCCATGAGGATACATATATATTCATTGATAGCCAGAGCTAATTTAAGGTCTTTAATTAGGCCATGGACGGGAATGGATCTGGAATCAAAGCCACACGCATTCTTATAGGGTCAAGTAATGTCTAATTTGAGTTGATTCATGACTCTAAGTGACATAATATTTGTGGAAGCCCCCGAATCTAACATACAATTATGAAGAATAAGGTTGGCTATATCTAGAGTGACAAAAAACGGGTCATGGCCAAGATTAGTCCTAGCGAAATCAATATTTTGCAACATAATAGGTGGGTTTTCATCCTCATGTCCAAATGATTTCTTCACTTTCCTTCTTTGGGATGGGATTTTTTCAATCTCCTTGATCGGAACCTACATACTCATTTTACTTATGGCAACACCAACATCAATGTCTAGTTCAACCTCTTTATTCTTGGTCTTGTGCTTTATCTCCCATTTAGGAGGATCCTTCTTCGAGGGTTCCTTTTCAGGAGGATCCCTTTCCTTCGATGGCTTAGAACTCGATGAAGCTTCTTTGTCATTCTTCATAGAAAATTGCAATCCTTTGAATCTCCCATTACTCTCAGCATTCAACACAAGTTCTTTTTGTTCCTCTTTGAGTTTCACTTCACTTATTTGTGTCTGAGTATATGTACCACGTAATATGATGTTATGAGCATGAGATTCATTAACCATGTTCATTTGTTCACCACTCTCCTCATCTTCACTTTCTTCATCGGAGCTATCACTTTGATATTCTTCAAAAGAGGAGTCTTCTTTTCCCACCGCATTGGTTGGAGCCAAGTTATTAGGGACACTTGAGTTTGTTTATCTTCCTCATTATTATTTTTAACAAATACCTTGTTTTGTTCTTAGAGGGAAAAGTGGCTCTTTATCCCTTTTTCAAGAGTAGTGAACTTGTTTATATACATTTTATCCCTAGTAGCCCAATCATCAGACATTTTTTCGACTTTCTTGCATATAATGGCAACTATTTCTTCAACTTGATTTTAGATTTGACCTTCTTAGACTCAACCTTGTCCCTAGGGAAATTGAACATCTCAATATGGGCAGCATTACGATTTTGTTCAATTTCAATGGCCATTTCTTTTGCTTCAGCAAGAGTCTTAGGTTTCTTATCTCTAAGTTGGTATGTTCGATGGCCTTGGATTCCCCTAATTAACTTGTCTAGGATTTGGGCATCAGTAGGCTTAAGATGGTCAAGGATTTCCTTAATAACCCTATCAAATATTTAGATAAAACTCCTAACATATTATCTCCCTTAAGTATATTGTAAATTTTTTTAAGGGCTATGCCTCCATCAGCGTTAGTGGCCATCTTCTCCTAAAGAGTCTTCAAATTGATCAAAATTTGTGACACTACCTTAAGGAAAACTAGCATACCAATCTCTAACAACTCCCTCGAATGTTAAAGCGAATAACATCATCATTGCATCTTCATGCTCAATCATTCAAGGACAGATGGCCCAAAGGAAATTATTTACATTTATATCAACAATCACATAACCCTTTCCTTCAAACTTAGGTAGCCATTCATGATGTCTTCCACGTAATGTGGGGGGAGCATCAAGGAAAGCAACAAAATTCAATGGTTTAAAAGATGCCACATTCCATCTCCGAAGTTGGGGGCTTTGATTTTTTATTTGGTTTTGGTTAGTGTTGGTGTTCACAATGCTAGGGAAAAGTTGCCTTGCAATAGGAGATGGATTCCTTGGAGGAGACTTGTCAAGTTCAACATCTTTTTAGTAGCAACTCTACTCATGGGAGCTCTAATTTCTTCATGATATTTGTAACCAAGAAATTTAAGAGTCGCCAAAAGAGGATCTATATTGTCATTAAAGAAATCACCTCTTCAAATATTTGACCAGGGAGGTAGATTTGTTTCTTCCCCAACAATGATGCCAAAAATGTTAGTAGCCCCTGTTGACCGCTACGTGTCAACGACCCATAGCAGTACACCCCCTCTTTAAACAAAAGGGATAGTGCCTGACCAATGTGTTCATGCCGTCCGGCTTTCATCATCAGCTTGATCACCATCTTATAATGTAAACCCATTCTGCATGTCTATAATGTAAATAATCTTAGCAGATCCATGTCGTGTATGTAGTTACCTAGGTAAACCTACTTTTCTGGTGACGATCTACTATCTTGGAGGTTTTTTGTCTCATCGATCCATTCTCGGATGTTTGGCAAAGTTTTCCTTCAACCTTACCCCAAAGGCGGAATGGATTTTGTCACCAGGATCTTAGGGGAGTCCTAGTGTTCTAGATCGAGTCTATGTAAAAGTGATTTGGGAATAATCCTAACTATTTGGTTAGGTTATTTTATTACAAATTGCTTGGTCTGTTGAATTATATTTGTGTCGGCCCTTAAAAATTAAATTTTAATAAGTCCAGGAACTAATGTAAATTGATTATTTTGCTAAATTTTAAACCTTTCATCCCTGGGGTTAATTCAAAGTCAAAATTTTGAGGAAATTAATTCAAAAATTCAGTTTTTGAATTAATTAAAATGCATTTAATTGAAAAAATCGAATTTCCTCAATAATTTAAAATTTCGACGAACGAGATTAAAAGAAATTTTGATCCTCATCAACGGTCGAGACTGCTTTGACAAGGATCACTCGAGCTAGAAGTTGGAGGATTTATCTTTAAATAGGAGGTCGTTTATCAGTCAGTTCATCCAATCTCTCAATCGTGTACTAAGTGAAAATCTCTCTTGTAATCTTTTTATGAGAAATAAAGAAAGACTTTGGGGTTAATTTCTGTTGGTGTTACTCTTCGTGGAAATATTGTAATATGTGCCATTTTCATGCATAGATTTTTTTTTAGCCATTGATGATAGCTTTTCTGAAGAGTGATTTGAGTACAGGTATCTTGCTCAGTCGCTTGGGTTTGAATGATAATTTAAGTTTTGAATATAATAGCAAGTCTCTATTTATCTTAATTTTATTATCGTTTTCTCACTCTATGTTGATGGTTGAATTAAGTTTTGCAGAAAAGTCTTGATTTTTAGATCATCGGGCGTTCGGGGAAGTTATTGGTTGAACCAGCCAACTCTTGATCCGTGTTTTTTGAAGAGCCCAGCTTAATTTGATCCCGAGCTTATCATAAGATTTTTTTTTTTATGGGTCGTGCATGAATGGTTTTGAGCTTGGTACCTCCTCTAAAATTCAAAAAAAAAAAAAATCAATGCTAAATCGATAGATCTAGCTGTTGAGAGCCTCGGATTATCAGATTTGAGAGAGGAGTTGGACTCCCACTCCCTAGATATGATAGATCAGCCATTCATGTACATAGATCTGTAATTATTTTTAGTTTTCTGACTTGGGTTTTCTGGGTTTTATTTTTTGGGTCATTGTATATATCGTTTGGGCGTTTTTTATTGCCTTGCAGCTACAGATATGAAAAGGTAAACTGTGCAGAATCCAGATCTAGGCCCTAGAGGGTATGATCTGGATCTCTAGGGTTCATCAACATCATTTTGCAGGAATATTAATCAGCGTTTTAAAATCAAGGGGTTTAAATTTAAAATTCTTTAATTTGGAAAAATTCATAAGGGTTCCAAACAAAATTTTTCGATCTAGATTTTTTCTTGCTGAAATATAACATCTTAATCTGAAAATTTCTCTTCGGTTCTTTGGCTACAGTTTCTTTGATGCTTGGTGTTTCCTAAGCATAAAATTTCGAATTTGTTTTCACTATTGTTTTCTCAAAAATTTCGAAATTATTTTTACTGTCAGAGTTTGGGTTTAATTTCTTTATTAAGATCTGGGAAAATTGGGTTTCTTCCTACATTTTTTCCATTGGTCATCCTCCTGCAAACCCTCACGTAGTAGTACCAAACGCTGCCCCCTCTCATTCTGATCTGCACCCGCTTTCTTTTCGATCACTTTTCCAAGCAGCTATATCTCTGCGTGTTCCCAGTCTTTCTCCCTACATAGTCCCTTCTACCCTCATTCTTTTCCGTAACCTTTCCTTCTCCCGCAGTTGTCCTTCCCTTCTACGTGTTGCCTTCAAAACCCTCAGATCCCTTTTCACGTTGATATCCACGCTGCCGCTTCCACGCATTCTTGTAGCTAAGCCCTCAATTGAACCACGTTGCCTACTCCATCCACGTGTTGCCTCCAATGTGTCAAGCCCTTCAACCTACATATACAACAAACAACTCTACACACCCTCATTTCTACAGCTCCCACACGCTGCGTGCTCTCCCGTAGTTTCCATCAAACGCTATCCAGTTTCTCTCATTCTCCGCTATCCTTATTGTACTTGCATTATTCCTCAAATAAAAACCTCCATTTCCACACCAAATCCTTGCTGTCTGTCAATATTCCTCTTCCGCATTGTGCTCCCTCCTCATCTGCTGCATTCACCTCCAAACAACGCCACATTCTGCAACTCTCATCCCTTAACTCCTTGTGCTGCCACAAACACATCTTTTCTCACCATCTCCCTACGGCTTCCTCATTCGCTCTCCACGTTGCCAAAACGTCGAAGCCTTCTCTCCAACGCTGCCTACCCTCCACGCATTCTACTCCAACACTGTCATGCCCCTACCCTGGCAGTAATCTTCCAACCGCACTATAGGAGGTGCGATACCACCAACCCTTTTCTTTTTAACAATACTAACGATCGTGGACTATGCCTTCTATACTTAGAATTTTCTCCAATAGCTAAGTACAATCTTTTATTAAACACACAGCAAAAACTTTCACATCATAAACATATTATCACCATTAACATTCAAATGCACAGCCGGATAACACGAGAGGCGCAACATCCTGTAAATATGAGTCTGCCCGTATTAACACTGATAATATTCATATTTACATATAAATCTTACAATGGAGGGAAACCCCAAGTTTCTCCTCTTACTTGCAAATTCTAACTTTACTGCACTGTCGTGCAGCCTCGCCCAACCACCGAGCAAAGTCACACGAGTTGCTGCCCAACTCGTGCACTTGTCGCACAATTTGGGTGCCCATCCAACCGTTGTGTTGAACATGCACACCACCTGAGCGTTCACCTGCCCACTCCTCGTTTCGTCCAATCAGGCGCGTTTCACCAAAACCGGCCATCGTTCACCGTGGGCACACTTCACCACACCCACTTGTTTCACCGTTTCGTCGTACCCGTCGTCATTCACGTGTGCTTGGTTTCCCCATTCACCGACGCTCCCACCCGTTAGCATGATCTTTCGTTTCGTTCGGGCGTGCCCACCACAACTGCCAAAACTTGCCTATTGTTTCACCCATTCGTCGTGTCGTCGTGCCCAGGGTGTGTCTGCCCGACTCACCCGTCGACACAACACTCCACACGATCAACCAATCACTAGCGCCCTCGCCCGACTCGTCCACCGATTCACCGACGCCTTCCACTAAACTCGTGCGCCTGCGCCCTACCCAAGCTCACCTTTCGACGCCCAAACACACCACACTCACACTCGTCCAACTCGCCCGCCCGATTTTTCAACCCCTGGCACATCACCCCCGCGCGTTGTGTGCACCCGTTCGGCCTGCTACTCGACCCACGCCCATACCCGACCTGCCGACCAACCCGTCGTTGCCCTTGTCTTGCGCCCTACGGTGCACACGCCCTGCGGTCACCCAGCTTGCCTCGTCCTGCAGCTAGGGTGCTTCGGACCCTATGTCCGCCTGCACCTTTCACTTGAATTTCAGAACCTCAAGCTAGCTCGCACTTCTTCTTTGATGTGAAGACTTTTTTGCCCTTGCTTGATTGATTTTCCACACCAATCATCTGCATACTTATATCCTTCAGTTCACCCTTATGACCACGTCGACCCATGCTAGCCGACCTGCCAATTCAGCATTTTCACACGTCGGCCATGGCTGCAGCGCCCACACCCGAGACCACCTTGCCATATAAACCTCTGTCGACCAAACACAGTCATTTTTTGCCTCATGACTTCGCGTTTCCACCTGCGGCTGCCCAACTTGCCTACACTTCTTCGTCGTGCGGCCTTGCCTCCAACTATCCGCAGCTCAAGGGCCTTACATCCTCCCCACTCGAAGTCATTTTCGCCCTCAACAATTCTTCATCTCGGCAACCATCCGTCCGCAAGATAACCATCCACACAACTATGTCTATGGGTAATCTAGTTGTCCACTACTCTACATGCTTCACGCCATAGATATGCCATTGTTGTGCAAGGAATCATGTGCTAGTACCCCTCATGTCGGTGATTAGTTGGGTAGCTAATCCAACCATGCATCGTCTCCACAAGAACTCATACCCCTACATCGTCATGTGTGTCCACTGCATGCTACCTGTCAACCTGTGTCATCTCACCCCTAAATGCCTGCTCAAAGTGTTTGGAGACTCACTGCCATGAGAAACTAGCAATGAGCCTCTTCCTCCATGATAGTCTAAGATGATGAGGAGGGAGCAGAGCCTGAAGGCTCTCACTAATCAACTCAATCCACCTATCCAAATCTTCCACTTCCATTCTCTGCAAGTATGCCTCCTGATCCTCCATCTGAACATTCGGCCTCACATACTCTTTGTCATTGTCATCCTCCACTGCTTCCAGCCTCTTAGATAGATCCAAGATGCTAACTGACAATGTCCTGATAACCTGTGACTACTCCATAGGATTCGCCTCTGCAACAGACAACTGCTTACAGATTTCTTCATCTCGCTTCCCATTCTCCATATTCATCGCTATCAGCTTATGTTTAGGCTTAGCTACTCCCAAGGTTGGTACACCAATGGGTACATCCTCTCATCCGTTGTAAATGTATAGTTTCTTCATGTGGGGAAAAATCATCGCATCGAATTCCTTCCTGAATTCTATACCCAGTACAAACTCATAGTCATCTATCCGCACCATAGTGAAATCGACTTTCCCTGTCCATTCACCAAGTGTCACATCCACTTTTTCAGCGACACCAATCACAGAATCTGGAGGAGAATTCACTATCTTCATTTGTGCCTGTACCGATACAAACTTCAACCCAATCCTTCTCACTGTATCTTCGCTCATGAAGTTGTGAGTTGCACCACTATCCACCATAGTAAGCACAACAACTCTCCCAACCTTCATTTCGACGTACTCCAATTTGTTTCTTTCCGGGTCTCTCCTTGAGACAGCTTCCATAGCCACTATTGCTCCTAGGATCTGCAAAACCACTACGGAAGTTTCTTCTTTCTTCTTCATATTGGACTATGCCAAGGCAACCACCTTTGGTCTTGCAGGACAATTATTCACCATGTGTAGTTCCTCGCATATCCAACACTTCAACGGTTTCTTTGCTTTCAACTTGTCATTCGATCTCGAGGTCTCCTCTTTCGTATTCTTCTCTTTCGGTTTGTCATACTTCTTCTTCTTCTGTTCAAAAACCTCATCGTAGTGTTCCACCAAACGATCCACAACAACAAAAGCCTCCTCAAGTGTCTTAATCTTTTGCCTCTTCACTTCATTCTACACCCAAGGTTTCAAACCTATGATAAAGTTGAACACCTTGTCCCTTTCTGCCATGTATGGAAGTTCCAAAACCGCACTTGAGAACACCCGCTGATATGCCTGCAGACTTCCCGTTTACTTTATATACTTTATCTTCATCCTTACATCCCATGTTTCATCTTGTGGAGTGAAGTGGGTTTGCAAACCCTTCTTCATGTCATCCCACGTCTCCATCATTGACGTTGGCAATTTGATCAATCCTCCTTCGCCACCACATCTTAGCATCCTTCATCAAGAATTGATAAACTACCTTCACTTTGGTTTCCTCATCAAATAATCCCAAACGCTCCAAGTACTATTCCATATCCCATAGAAAGTTACCAAGAGTTTTCGCAATCCTTGTTCCATCATAAGAATCCAACTCTTTCAATTTGACATGAGTCACACCTCCACCTGAGTTGTGTCTCATAGCCTTCTTCAAAACCACAATCTCATCCTGAGCATCGTCAAGAGATTGCCGTAATTTTAATATTTCAACCAAATCTTGATCTCTTGCTTCACCAATCTTCTTGGTCTTTTCTTTCGTTTGTGTATACTCCCATTCCGTATACTCGTATCGAACATTGAGGTCTTCAAGTTCCTCTTTCACCTTCGCATAGCCATATCAGCCTTCATGTTCTCAGCCTTCATCGAAGCCATATCAGAACCCAATTCTTCGATGGATCCAATACCCTGTCAAGGAAAGCTTCTCTAGCATCTTGGCTAGATTTATTTGTCATCACCTGAGGTTCTTCCGCCATCGTTTCCATCTACTTCCTTTGCGATCTTCTATAGACCATAAACTGCAAACCTGAACCACTTGTCAAGTTCTGAATCACCAAAGGCCGCCGAATACAGAGCTCCGATACCAACTGTCATGCCCCTACACTGGCGGTAATCTTCCAACCGCACTATAAGAAGTGCAGCACTACCGACCCTTTTCTTTTTAACAACACCGACGATCGTGGACTATGCCTTACTTCTATACTTAGAATTTTCTCCAACAGCTCAGTACAATCTTTTATTAAACACACAGCAGAAAATTTCACATCATAAACATATTACCACCATTAACATTCAAATGCACAGTGGAATAACACGGGAGGGGAAACCCCTGTAAATATGGGTCTACCCGTATTAAAAATGATAATATTAAAATTTACATATAAATCTTACAACGGAGGAAACCTCAAGTTTCTCTTCTTACTTGCAAATTCTAACTTTCCTGCACTATCGTGCAACCTCGCCCACCTATTGCTTAGGTGTGGATCACTTCTGTCACTTGTTGTTGTCTCTTCGGATCTGGAAAACTTCCTTTGGATCACTGTCTCAGCCCCTCACTGACCCTTCTTCAATATTTGGCTCTCTGGAAACTATTGCTACTCTTTGGAGATTTAACTACCATGGAAATCGAACTGCAAAAGTATCTCCACCAAGTGCCCATCGACTTCTTCTTATAATCCTCTGTTGGCACTCCAACAAACAAGATTAAATCTTAATCAATGGTAGGATCATCTTGAAGTCGATCTGTGTGAGTTTTTAGATGATTCTCACCTTGATTTAATTATTCCTAATTAATTAACCATATTCCCTAAGTTTAGACTTGGGAAATATTTAAAAACTGATTAATAACTTAACAGTAATTTCTAGGTGGAATTTTCAGAAACGAGTTATGGGTTTTGGAGGGAGACCTGTGAGGGTTACAATTACCAACTTCCTGTCAGATACAGTGTCCCCAACTCTTCGCAATTGATATCTAAGAAGATATATCTTCACAATGTAGGATTGCACAGACTCTCCATAATTCATATCTTCATATCTTTGAGTTGATCTTTCAAGGAGATGATCTCATTCAAATTGTTGACTTCATACATGTCAACCAACTTATCATACATATTCTTAGACTTATTCAAATTCCCAAAATAAAGTAAGTAAATGATCTTGTAAACCATCAACTATAATTTTCTTTGCTTTAACTCACCTTTCTTGTATTTGTTCTTGGCAGCAACGGAAGCATTCTCGGGAGGCTCAGGTACATTTCCTTGAATGTATTCCAAAGCATCATTACCTTCAGTTCTGATTCCCCATTTGATCTTCCAAGTGGCAAAATTTGATGCGTCACCCAACTTCTCATTTTCCTTTGAGGAGTTAGACATCTTGACCAAACCCCAATAGGATTCTTCAATTGTTTCCAAGAGTGATTGCTCTTTTATCTTTGTCTCCTTGGGCTTCTCCTCACCTCAACTTTGATACCATGTTAATTTTACCATTGTTCTATGTTGTGACAATTACTTTAGCCCAGTTGTTATCTTTAGTTAGTAATCTTTCAAAAAAAATTAATCTTCCAATGATCAATAACAATTGTAGATATAACTGTAAATGCAGTAAACAACATGAGACAAATAAGAGACACCTAGTTTGGTCAAAAACTAGGGAAAAACCCCACAAGGGGGAAAACCCCTTCAAATTCTTCTTCTTATTACATTGTCATAAAATGTTTAGCAAGAGAGAGTACAATGATTCAAATCTTCAATCACAAAATCATCCAACAAAACAACCCAACAATGTTCAGAAATATGAGCCAAGAAACAATACTAATTAGAGATAACTTTCTAGCCTAGGATCAACTGTAGAAATGAAACCTTACATTTGTAGCCGCATGGAGAGTGTACATGCATGTGGTTGAAAAGTTCCAACCACAGGGATAGGCTTTCATGCCTGCAGTTGCAACCGAAAATTCCTTGTGGAAACCTTGCAATTGTAAATCAAAACCCTAGATCACACGTGTGGGCTTTGGACACTACAATTTAGACTGAAAAATTCAATCTATCACAACAACTGGAGAATTTTCCTAAACTATTAATTTATTTAACAATTTATTTGCAGTTTGCTATGGAAAACACCAGACAATTCACGTTGTGATTTTCACAAATAACTATAGCAAAAGAAAAAGCATTGGAAACTAAGAAAATACTAGCACACACACAATAAAAATGACACCGTTATTTTTGGACAAATGTCCCTAAAAAAGCCCAACTTGGGAAAACTGACGCAGCAAATGAGGGGTTTATTATTATGCATCAGCGAATTTTGAGTACAATATATGGATGCCCAACTGGAAATCCAAACAGCAAGAAAATATGGCCAAAATTATTTTAAGGAATTACTCTTTTTCCACATGCAACCCCGACACAACTTTCCTTCAGAAAACCTTTTGTGTAAGCTTTTGCGCAGTGGTTGCGCAAACCCTCAGACATTTAAGCCCACAACTACCACTAATGAAGTCATTTTTCCTATCTCTGTTGAGGAAATTGATTCTCCGGCCCTCTGGAAGACTTTCTCGGCCTCTGGAAGCTGAACTGGTTTTTCCTCCAGCTAAATTGAATTGCTTTTCTAAAGCAACTGCACGGTCCTCTACGCTTCCTCAATGGGAATAACTCAGCCTCCTTGTTGTTGTCTCACTAGATCTGGAAAACTTCCCCCAGATCACTGTCTCTGCCCTTCATTGTCTCTACTTCCTCACTAAAGCTCGAACTCTCTAACAACTTACTACTGCTACTCTGGAAAATCAAATTCTCCAAGTGACTCTGGTGTGTTATCCATCACCACATCAATCCCTTCTTATAAGTTCTTGTTGTGACTCCAACGACCAGGATTAAATGTTAATTGATGGTTCAAATCATTTTCAGATCAATCCATGTGTTTCTAGATAATTCGCACATTGACTTAATTAATTATGATTAATTAACTATTTTTCCTAACTTTAGACTTATGAAACATTAAAAAATGGGTTAATAATCTTATTAAGTCATCTCTAGGTGGAATTTCCAAAAATAATTTTTGGTTATTGGAGATCTCATGTATTCTAACCTCTCCACCAAAGTTTGTGGCTAGAACACATCCTATGCTACAAAAACTAACATGGACCTATATGAACCAATCTCCTCGAATCACTTCATACCTGTGCAAGCCAAATCAAAGAAGAGGGAAGAATAATTAAACAATTTTCCCTATAAATATTTTATGGGACTTGGTGATAATAATCCATCTATGTTCCTTAGCCTCTTAGACACCAATAGACTACAAAACCTGTTCAAGCTACTTAAAAACTAACAATTCCTCTTAGCAAGGTAGGTGTTCTCCACTACTCCCATATTATCCCTGAAGTAGACAAACGTTTCCTTACCCAAGGCATTCATGAAAATATCTGCAACCTGTTGATATGTGGGAACATACTTTAGCTAAACTGATCCACCTTTACACAATCTCTAATGAAATGGTATCTAACATCGATATGCTTTGACTTGTCATGAAACACTAGATTTTCAGAAAACTTGATGCAACTCTAATTATCACAGTAGACACTAGTCGAATTCAACTGTTGACCAAACAACCCCACTAGCAACTTGCGAAGCCAAATAGATTCGCATGTGGCCATGCTTGTTTCCATGTATTTTGCCTCTGCAGTGTTGAAATTTCTAATTCTATCCGTAGGAAATTAAATTTGTATTCTACTAGTTTATTTCTTCTACTTGTAAATTTTGAACAAGTTATTTAAAATATTTAAATACCGAAAGAAACACAATACAGTCACAACATCTATAGATCAACAGCTGAAAGAAAACAAACACACAAGTGACACCGTTATTTTTGGACAAATGTCCCCAAAAAAACCCAATGCGGGAAAATTGGTGTAGCTATTATGAAGGGATATTATTATGCAGTATATCCTTGAGTACAACTGGGTGCCTAACTAGCTCACCCAATAGAGAAAAATGCATGAAAGCAATACCTCTCTATTCGGAAACAGGTATTTAGAAAACCTATACCACGAAACCCTCTCCAACGACTCTTACGCTCTGTGTTGGCCCTTCTGGCCTCTGCGTCAACCTCCTGCTACTCTGCATCAACCTCAAACCTCTCTGCGTCAGCCCTTTGAGGCACTGCACAACCTCTGGGACCCTTTGCATCACTCTCTTTTCCCTCTGCGTGGATTACATGGCCCCTCTAAGCTTTGTGATGTCTCTGCTCGACTCTGCGTGGCCTGCTCTCGCTGGTGCTTCTCACTCTCTACTTATGCACTGGTCTCTCCGCATTGTCTCTGCCTCTCTGTCGAATACTCACTACCCCTCGCTATTGATCTCTGATTCAACTTAAGCTTAGCAACCCCACTCTAGCAAAACGAATGACAAATCACTCTGGTATATCTTCCAACTAACCCTCAAGCCTCCTCTTATACTTTTCCTATTGGTCCTTCAACGGCCAAGATTACATCTCTAATCAACAACGAAGATTAGACTTGGCTTGATCCATGACTTTTGGAACCTTCTAACCTAGTTTTATATTAATACCCATTAATATTTTATTTTTCCTAAGTTTAGACTTAGGAACTCCATTAAAAATATTAATTATTTTAATATCTCCTAAA
>APFE031330803.1:96110-119815 GCA_000404065.3 Pinus taeda | reverse complement strand
AGTCCAAAGGGGGAGATTGTTGGCATTATGGTTCTAGTATGATTATATGGTTCAGATGTTGTACTTGATGGCAACACCCATGGCATGGCTCTCATTTTGATAAAAAAAATAAAGAAGTACGCAGGAGAACAGTTTAGGAGGTGTGTACCCGCAGGTATACCGTGCAGGGACCGCGTCCCAATACGCGGGTTACCCATTCATGGGGTGCGTACCCTCAATGCACACATTCCAAGGCAGTAAAGCGCCCACACGTGGGGTTCCTCATGGTATTTAGGCGTCGGTATTGTGTTATCATGGTTTTGGCCCGTGGTATTGTTTATTTTATTATTATTATTGAGCCCCATGATCCTTGATTTAAGGATGAGCTTGCCTATATAAAGCTAAGGAGATCATTTGGTTTGAGTATCTTTTGAGTATTGAATATCTTAAAGATATGATATTGGGTTCTCAGTCCAAAAAGCTTGATATTTAGAAGAGAAGTTGGAAGCGAATCTGTGAAGGGTGATCTCTCGAGCGCAAGATCAGATCTGAGTATCTGACTGTATTTTGGCCCTAATTAGAGGTATGCAAGTGATCAGCAGTGACAGTGCGTGGGTACGCAGAGGAAACAAAGGGTTAGTGCGTGGGTACGCAGAAGAGACGAAGGGGCAGCGCGTGGGTACGCAGAGGCGACAAAGGTGAATTGCGTGGGTACGCAGTGCGACGGTGTTTCAGGTGCGTGCTTTCTGGTTAAGTACGCAGCGCGAAGTCTCTTCTGGTTGCGTACCTGCTGTGACTAGTACGCGGCGCGATATTGCTTGGGTTGTGCCTTCTTTGCACTTTACGCGGGCGATATACATCTTTGGTGCATACAGTACGCAGAATCTGTGAAAGGAGCCAGCTGCGTGGCCACGCTGTTCAGCAGAAGGAGCTCTGCGGGTATACGCAGAGATGCAGAAGGGTGAAGTGGTAGCACGCAGGCCAGTAAAAAAGAAAACCGTGTATCTTGTGTTAAGATTCTTCTGTTAGGTTGAATTTTCTGTTGATAAGGTGTTCTGGGTTTCAGTTCTGTTACTGTTGATCTAGTTATTGCAGCTGACTATATAATTTACATGTACTTGATGATCATTTGATGTATATGGATCCAGTTTGAAAATTTATGAAAAGTGGTCCTTGAAAAGAAGTAGGGTGTTGTAGCTCCCTTCCAGGAGAGACTGGAAAACGAGAGAGAGTTGTAGCTCTCTGCAGGTTGCAGCCTGCGTACTGGTAAAGGACTGCACCAGTACAAGACCATTGTAAAAGGAGTTTCTAATTTGAAAGAAGATAGAGACATATTGCAGCAGGTGGTTTTCACCCACATTGGGTTTCTACCTTATATCTGGTGTTCTTTGATGTGACTGTCTGTTTTTTTCTTGTTCATGCTCATTATTTTATGGTACCGATATGCAAAAATATTTCAAAGTATAAATAAGGAAGATTTGGTAAAAGAACTAGATAATACTGATTCACCCCCCCCCCCTCAGTATTATTTTCAACACTCCCTATGCTGACCTCTGCGCTGTTGCAACAACTCCTTGCATCTCGCACCGTTGCAAACCTTTCTCTGCCATCCTGCACTGTTGCAACACTCTTGTGCCTCTCGCATTGTTGCAGCCCGTTAGCCTCGCGTTGCCCAGGCACTCCTGCATTGTAGCACTCTCCATCGCTTCACCTGACATCCACCAATCCTGCGACTCTTTATTCAAGGCTCTGTAGCAAGGTATACTCCAAGAGGTTGGATACCTCAAGGATCTTGCTCTCACTGCCTATAGTCCCCCTGACTACAGCACAATGTATCCCCACCTCTTCTCTAGAGGCACATGAGCACTCATGGCACAATCATCATCCTCATCGACTTCTTTCTCCGCCTTGGTTGCCGCTGCTTTAGAGTCAGATGCCTCTCCCTTCTTCTTCTTCCTCGGACACTGGTTCACATAGTGACCCAGTTACCCACAGTGGAAGCGCTTGACCTTGGAAAGGTCCTTCTTCTTCCTCTTCTCTTTCTTTCCCACAAATGCCAAAATTGCATCCTCTTCCTCTTCCTTCTTGATCCTGACTCCTTTGCTGCTACTTCCCTCCATGCTCAACCGCCTGATCTCCTCTTGACGAAGAGCCACCCACAATTCTTCCCAATCTGAAAGATCCGCCCTACCTAGTATACTCTGGACAAATGTCTCCCACTCCTCGAAGAATGCATTAAGTGCGATCCTTACCATCATCTCCTCATCAGGCATGGTCCCTATGGAAGTTAGTTGGTCCCGGATCTCCATCAACCGACCGAGGAAGTGATCTATCTGCTCCCCCTTCTGCATTTGGTATGTCCTTAGCTGATTCTCAAGTAACATCTTTCTCTGCACGGAAGTATGTTGGTACAACGTCTTCAAGGTGTTCCACATCTCCTTTGTCGTTTCCTTCTCAGCAATATGTTGGAGCACATGAACCTTGACCCCATCAAGGATGATGCATTTTGCCTTGACCATTGCCTCTTCGTACTTCTCATTAGCTACTGGGTCAATTGGGATAGCCATTTTTCTAAAGGCGAAGCCCTTGATGCGATGTCTACTAGAATGGACAAGATCCTGGCCTTCCAGACCACAAGTTGGACGCCCCGTCCAGCCTGTTCTAACCTCTCAGTCCATTCACGACCATCTCTCTGCTCTACTGTCTACTCCTCCAACTCTCTCTACTTCCCTCTAGAAGTTCTCCTTTCGACTCCTACTGTGTCTCTCTACTTCCTGCCTAGAAGTTCTCTGCTGGACTCCCTCCGAGTCCCGATTTCCCTCCTGGAAATCCTTCTGCCAATCGTCAAGTTGCCCCGCTCCGATAGTCTGTGCCCCTGCAACACTGATCTAGATTCGTTGGCTAGAAATCCGCCTCGGCAGCAACTGCCTCTACCTTGGTTTTTCCCTGTTAAGTATTGTTCTCACCACAGTACCCCAACAGCTTCGCTCCCACAAAATGCCCACAGCTTCCAATGCCCCAGCAAATGAAGAATTGACCCTCTAGGGTCTACACAATCCCGACACTGGGAAAAAAAAAACTCCCTCAGCCACCGCATCAACTGTCTTGGTCTCTGCGTGAGCCTCTCTCTGGCCCGGACTAATGACGCAATCCCTCTACATCAACCCTTCTTCTATCGCTTCTACAAGGATCAACATCTGTCACTCGAGACAACTGATTTTGCTGCAAATGCTCTACTTAGCTAATGCCTTCAGCTTTCCTGTGGTCTGCAACCATGCTCTGATACCATGTTGAAAATTCTAAGTCTATCCATTAGAAGTTATATTTATATTATGCTGGTTTATTTCTTCTACTTGTAAATTTTGAACAAGTTATTAAAATATTTAAATACCGAAATAAACACAATACAGTCACAACATCTACATATCAAAAATTGAAAGAAATCAAAGCACACAAGTGACACCGTTATTTTTGGACAAATGTCCCCGGAAAAACCCAATGCGGGAAAACCAGTGCAATTATTCTGAGGGTATATTATTATGGAATATTACCTTGAGTACAACTGGGTGCCTAACTAGCGCACCCGACAGAGAAAAATACATGACAGCAATACCTCTCTATTCGTAAACATGTATTCAAAAGACCTGTCCCACAAAACCCTCTCCAACAACTCTGAATCTCTGTGTTGGCCCTTCTAGCCTCTGCGTCAGCCTCCTGCTGCTCTACGTCAGCATCAAACCTCTCTGCATCAACCCTCTGAGGCACTACGCAGCCTCTGTGACCCTCTGCGTCACTCTCGCTGCCTTCTATGTGGATGACGCAGTCCTCTCAGCTTTGCGATGTCTCTCCTAGGCTCTGTGTGGCCTACTCTAGCTGCTTCTTCTCGCTCTCTGCTTTTGTGCTGGTCTCTCGACATTGTCTCTGCCTCTTTGTCCCATACTCACTGCCCCTTGTTGCTGATCACTAATTCGAGTCCTCATTGGATTCTCGAGATGAGTACACCAGAAGAAGCTCTTTCAAGGAAGAAACCAGATGTGTCACACTTCAAGATCTTTGGTTCATCCATTTACTGTGATGTTACCAAGGATGCAAGGAAAAATTTAAAAACGACAGCTAAGTTGGGCATTTTTGTGGGGTACACTGATACACCTCACAACTATCTGGTGTACCTTCCATCTCGCAGGATGACATTTGTTTGTAAATATGTGAAGCTCAATGAAGAGAAGGTAATGAGATGTTCCCTTGAGAGGGAGCTTTAGTTACATGCAGATGAGGAGCTTTTAGCTCCAAAGGAAGAACCTAAGGATGATGTGGAGCAGCCACAAGCAAAGGAGCAGAGAATGGAAGCACCCACTCATGCAAAGACATCCAAGGATGGAAGGAAGCATACCAGAGAAGCTGATAAATTGACACATAATTCTAGAGAGAATGTGGGAGCACCCACATCACAACGCAAGCAGGGGAGGTCACTAGATCGGTACACTGGATACATGGCTTTGATGAGCGAGAGTGTACAAACTAAGCCATCCTCATTCAATAAAGTATTGCAACAACTAGTATGGGTTGATGCCATGGTAGAGGAGGATGACTCCATTATCAGGAACAATGCTTCGGAAGTTATCCCAAGGCCAGAGGAAAAGTCAATGGTAGGTTCCAGGTAGATCTACATGGTGAAGCAAGAAGCATATGGGAGTGTCGAAAAACACAAGGCTAGATTTGTGGCAAAGGGGTTCTCTCAGGTGGAGGGAATTGATTATGAAGAGACCTTTTCTCTGGTAGCAAATTACTCTTCAATCAGATCTATTCAAACACTTTCAACGCAGATGGAATGGAAGATACATTAGATGGATGTGAAGATAGTCTTCCTCAACGGAGTGATTGAGGAAGAGGTGTACATAGAGTAGCCGGAAGGATATGAGACCATCATCAGGGAGTTGCATGTGTGTAGATTCAAGTGAACGTTATATGGATTGAAACAAGCACCCCATACTTGGTACAGCAGGATCGACAACTATTTCACTTGTTTGGGCTTCACCAAAAGTGAAGCAAATGCAAACCTTTACCATATTGTTGTTGAAGCTAAATTATTGATTATAGTACTATATGTCAATGATTTAATTCTAATAGGTGATGAGAAATTGATCAAATCTTGCAAAGAGGATCTTGCAATAGAATTCAAGATGAAGGACCTGGGGTTCATGCATTATTTCCTCAATATGGAAGTATGGCGAGGAGATGGGAAACTGTTTGTCTCTCAGGGCAAGTATGCCAACGAGATACCGAAGATGTTCCACGCGGAGAGAACAAACCCATGGAGACTCCTCTAGCATGGAAATGGAGGAAGGAAAATGCTACTTTAGGTGAAGTGGTAAAGGCTACTATTTACAGGCAGTTTGTACTTGGGGAACACACGACCAGACATATGTTTTGTAGTTAACCAACTTAGTCAAACAATTGTTAATCCAACCAAACTCTATTGGAAGACAACTAAACATGTGTTGTGATACCTCAGAGGTAGCAATCCGTTTAGTATTTGGTAGAAACGGACAGAGGGAGTGAAGCTGCAAGGCTTCACAGATGCAGATTGGGCAGGGAGTCCATCAGACAGGAAGAGCACATCAGTGAGAATCTAAGTTGCACGAAACGGGGAAACGGGGAAGCGAAACGAAACGCGGAAGCGAAACGAAACGCGACCTCCCCAAATTTTGGAAACGGGGAAACGCGAATATATAATATATATATATATATATATATATATATATATTTTAAAAACATTTAAAAATTATTAATATATAATATGTGCAATCATAAAGCATTAATAGTGTGATGAGAAAATGAGAGGCACTGCTATTTTATAGCTTTAGAATTGGTTTCTAGAAGTCATTAGAAACCCTAAACTAATTAAAAATTAATTAGCAAAAAAAAAAAATTTAAAAACAAGTGTCAATTTGATGGAAACGTGGCCCGTACGGCGTGGAAACGCGTTTCCGTACGTACGGGCGAGTTTATTTTGGGAAACTCGCCCGTACGTACGGAAACGCGTTTCCACGCCATACGGTACGGGGAAACGCGTTTCCGTTTCGTTTCCCCAGGGAAACGACCCCTAGGCCCACGTTTCCTGCAACTTAGGTGAGAATCTTTAGTATTAGGTCAGCAGCAGTTTCCTAGTACAACAGGAAGAAGAGATCAGTTGCACTAACTTCAACAAATGCAGAGTACATGGCTGCTAGTCAAGCATCTTGTGAGACTATCTGGATGAGGAAGATCCTTGTTGGGTTACTTGGCTTGCAGATGGATCCTATAGTGATTTATTGTGACAATCAGAGTTATATCAAACTCTTTGAGAATACAATTTTTCATGATCGGTCCAAGCATATCAACAACTGGTATCACTATCTACGAGATTGTGTGCAGAGGAGAATCGCGTTGTTGGAGTACATTCCTACAGAGGAGCAAGCTGCAGACATCTTGACTAAGGCACTGTCAAGATGTAAATTTGAGTTCTATAGAGGCAGGATTGGGGTATCTGATAATCCCTTTCTTGTTGAGAGGGAGTGTCGAAAATACGACACGAAAATCCTGATTTAATTTTCCCTTGAATTAAATTAGAAGAAAAATTGTAATTCCACATCACAAGACAACTTGTATGAGTTAAATAAGTTAATTGGACATAGTTGGTTCAGTTAACTCGAGTTGAGGGTCTAACTTGAGTCATGTAGAGTGTCCCCTAATTTATAGGAGCCCTAATTGAGTTTATTTTGAGTTGTAATTAATTAATTTAGTTTGACTAAGTTAAAGTTAGTTAAACTAGTTCCAACTGATGGAGGAACTAGTAGGACGTCTAATAGTGGGGTGTTGCTTCATGTGTTCAACCAGTTAACTGATAATTCAGCCATAAATAACTCATGCGTGTGTGATATGAGAGTTACCCAACTGAGATTGGAGTTCAAGGGAAATGTACTATCAGTTGTATAATCATCGAAATTGTATAGGTGGTGCATACAGTCAGAGGAAGGCCTATGATGGATTGTGTAATTCCAATTGAGGAATTTCCCTAATTAATAGAGGCTAATTCCCAAGGAAACAATGTACGGAAATAGGAACTTGGGCAACCGGAAAATTGGTTAATTATTGCCCAAGACTTGTCTAGGAAGTAGTCAGACAGATAGAGATAGTGCAGAGGTTGCTCAGGGTTGAGCAAAGCATTGTAATCTTATCATATTTTCTGACTAATGAAATATACAAATAGCAAGGGTTTTTAGTTGTGGCTCTCCCCAGGAAATCATTGTGTAATGTGTTGATTGAATTCTTTCTCTTGTATGCTTCATGATTTCTCAATCGATTAATTGTTTTCGTTGATGAGTAGAATAGATTCTAGTCTATTGTTTTAGTAAGTTACAATTAGCAGTTTGAATCTACAAGGAATTTCTACAATCCCCACATTTCTAGAATCAGATACTAGAGGGTTGCAGGGGTAGGAGGAGATGCCCATAGGAGACTATTTTGTGTTGTATCAGTTCTATGGCCCTGATTTTAGAAAGGCCATCACCTTCAAGGACTTTTGCCAGCTTAATGGAAACAATAGGAGCAGGGGGCAGAGTGTAGGATGCTACGAACATGGCACTGATTTACAACGCACGATGGGGAGGTTATTCCTCCCAACTTTTGATGGCTTGCCTAAGAGGTCGGCCAGGGCATGGGTTGAGAAGCTAGATGTCTACTTCCAGCTCAACCAGATGACAGAGCTGGATGAACTAAAAATTGCCACATTGCACTTAGAGGGGGAAGCCCATGATTGCCGGTTTCATGGGTTGACCACGATGGGACATGCAGGAGTTACGATCTATGAGGATTTCACTTGAAGGGTTCTAGAGCATTTTAAGAGTAGAGACCCAAAGTAACACTTTGGAGAGCTGACACGACTCAAGCAAGCGGGGAGTGTTGGGCCTATATCTCTGTGTTTCTGAGATTGTTAATGATGGTGTTGGATTTATCGGAGACTAGGAGAGTCTTCATGTTTTTGGAGGGGCTAGTAGAACTGCTAAGGGGCTTGATGAGGTCCAACAGGCCCACCAATTTACAGGATGCAATTGGTAAAGCCCAAGACTTGTAGGATGCTTTACCCAGAATCAGAGTGCAGATACCCCCCAGACCCATGTTTCAACAGAAGGAGAGAGACACTAGGGCCCCACCGTAGAGAGACACCCAGGGGCGTCGCCAGTTGGATGATGAGGCTAGGAGGGACCTCCGTTGGAGGAAGTTGTGCTTCACTTTCTAGAAGCCACGGGCACTGGGGCATTGGTGTACCAAGGGCAAGGCCAACTTCATACAGGTTTTTACTGACAGTGAGATAGAGGAAGATGTGGAGCAGGAGATAGATGTTGGAGATGTGGGTCCACCTATGGCAAGAGGAGGAGGTAGGGGCCCACCACCTCCACCAGGGGGAGCCACTTTCTTTCCAGCAGCAGGAGTCATCACTTCATTTCAAGAAGTGTCGAAGTACCTCACCTTGATGTTCAGGGGCATGGTGCAGGGGCAACGTGTTTCAGTACTAGTGGACAGTGGGGCTACCCACAATTTCGCAGATGCCCAAATAGTGGAGAGGAGGGGCATATGAACAAAGTCCTTTGAGAGGTTCTCGATTTTAGTACTGGGATACTGTACCATGCAGTGCACCTGATACATCCCTAGGATGACAGTAGTGATGGGGAGCCTATGATGGACCACTTCTTTGTGGTTCATGTTCCCAACACCAACGTAGTTCTTTGTGTGCAATGGCTATACTCACTTGGGCATGTTACTACTGAGTGGAAGAAGCTAGAGATGGAGTTCGTGGGGCACGATGGGAAGATGGTCTTATTGAGAGGCATGCACCCATACCCCCCACAGACAGCGTCAGTGCACATGATGGAGGTTGATTTGAGACATGGCGATATAAAGTGGGTAGTCGAGCTTAGGATATCTGATGCAGGGGGTAAGCCCCAACCACAACACCCACATGTACAAGGTATTTTATACAGCTACCCAGCAGTGTTTAGGGACAACCACCTAACAAGGGGTTTGAAAAAACAATTGAGCTCAAACCAGGAGTGCAGGCAGCGATCACGACCGCATACCAACATCCCAAGGCTTATCACGATGAGATCAAGAGGGCTATTAATGTGTTGTTGGCGTTGGGCATATCAGGCCCAGTTATAGTCCTTTTGCTTCATAAGTTATCCTGGTGAAGAAGAAAGATGGCACATTGAGGATGTGCATTGATTACCAGGCCCTTGATCAATGATTTGATGAATGAGTTTAGAGGATCTAAGTATTTATATAAGATAGACATGCGTTCGGGGTATCACCATATCAGTGTGCATGAGCAAGACATCCCCAAGACAACATTTCACTACCATTATGGGAATTTTGAATTTTTGGTGATGCCCTTTGGGCTTATTGACCACTGCATGTCAACTAGCCTTAGCAGTACACCCCTTTTCTTCGCAAAAGGGATAGCGCTTGATCGACATGTCCGTGCCATTCGACAGTCATCATCCACTTGATCATATTAAGTTGTAAACCCAGACTGCATGTTGAATTGTAAATAATCTTAGTAGAATTGAGTCATGTATGTAAATTGCCTAGGTGGACCTAATTTTCTAGTGATAATCTACGTTCCGGAAGGTTTTTCGTCTCACCGATCTATGGTCGGCAGAGTTTTCCTTCAACCTGACCCCAAAGCCGGAATGAATTTTGTCATTAGAGTCTTAGGAGAATCCTAGTGTGTTAATCTGCTAGATTATGTTTGGTCGCAGAACTGGGTGGTCTATGAGGGTCTATGTCCAAGGGCTTTTCCCCTTGAGATGTAAAATTGTAAAAGTCATGATGTAAAGTGTCTTGAGGGTTAGGAAATGTTGTTTTAATCCCCTCATGGGTCCTGAGTCCTAGGTCCTAGGGAATTTTTTCCAAAGGCTAAGTTCGAGGATCCATAATAAAAAAATAAATTAAAATAATAATAAAAAATTATTAAATAAATAATATATATATATATATATATATATATATATATATATATATATATAATAAAATATAAAAATTTTAAAATAAAATAAAAACTTAAAAAAAATAATAAATAATATAATTGAGTAAATAAATGGCAGAATTTCAATTTGTTAATGCATTAAAAATTCGAGGGATGAGATTAAAAGATATCTTGATCCTCATCGACGGTCGAGATCATTTTGAAGTGGATCACTCGAACTAGCCGTTGGGAATTTTTCCTTTAAATAGGGTGCTAGGGGTCATTTGAGATCATTAGATTTGTGAGTCTTGTGCTGAAGAAGCTCTCTTGTAAACTTTTTCTGGTGCTAATAGAGAAAGGCTTTGGGGTTGAAACCTTGCTGGTGTTACTCTCTTGAAGTGCTGTGAGCTATTTTATTTTCTGCATATTTTAATTTTCATCCATTAGTAATAGCTTATTGTAGAGTATTGTTGAACACATGTATCTTGTTCACTTGCTAGGGTTTGAATGGTATTAGAATTTCTGAAATAGTAGCAGGTATCTCCATTATATTTGGAATCTAGTATTGTTTTTGCCCTCTTTATTGATGTTTGAAGTGAGCTGTGCAGGAAACCCTTTTCAGTGGGTGTTTGGGGAAGTTCACGGCTGAACCAGCCAACTCCCACAAGCATTTTCTTGCAGAGCCCAGCCAGTTTCGATCCTAGGTTTATCATTTAAATTTGTTTTTCTAATTTGCATGAGAGATTTCTGAAGTATTTCATAATAAATCTAGAATCTTGATAATATTACTGCTGATTATTGATAAATTTGGTTGTTTAAGAGTCAAAAGATGTAAATTGTTTAGCTGATCTAGGGTTTTTAGTTTTGTTTATGCACATATTATTTTTGGGTGATTTTCCATTCCAGGTTGCAGGGTCTCTGAAGATTTCCGAGGTTTATCTACGTTGTTTCGTTGTCCAAGGGTTTCAATTTCAATTGTTTTCAGGTCTGGAAGAAATTTTACATCGGTTTCATTGATATCAGCTTCTAGGATTTGGAATATTTTTTCCAAGGACTGCAAAATCGTTTTTCAAATCCCCATCTATCCTTAGCTGCCAAAAATCTGCATAAAAATAAAAATAAAAACGCAGCTCCCTCCATCAGCATTCACCTGCAAATTGCTGCTCTCTTTCCATACGTCCAGCTCTCATTCAGCACCATACGCCAGGCAGAGTAAACGTGGATTTTTATTTTTTGAAGACGCCCATCCGCCTCTCCAGACTTCTGCGCAGTCACCTTAACTCCCTCGCCTCTCCACGTACCTAACGCGAACCTTCATTCACTCTAATCTGCAAAATCGCACAAGTAAGAGCGTTTTTTTATATACGGGCCATCTGCAAACCTGCGTGGGCCTTTTCCTTCCACGCTAATGCTCCTCTCTGTCCGTCGTCGAAACCCCAGGGCCCGCATACTCCAGTCACGTACAGAAAACTGGATTTCGATTTTTCCTAGCGGTTTTATTTCATGGTTAACGTCAAGTAAGGGCAGCCTATATTTTTTTTAAAATTTCGTTTCAAGTTTCGACTTCATTTAAGTTTTAGTTAGATTATGTTAGGTTTCATATTTCATTTTTTCTTTTTTTTAATGAATGACATATAGTTTTATTTTCATTGTTGGGAATCACATTAAAAAAAACGATAAAACAAGAAGGTTTCGATTCAGTATTGTTCGTTCTTTTTTTTTATTTCAATTTGGTTTTAAAAAATTCATATTATATATATATATATTATAGTATATTATATATATATATATATATATATATATATATGTTAGTTTTTTAGTTAGAGTTTAGGTTTATATTTTGTTTAATTCTTTTAGAATTTAAAGCTTTTTATTAATTTAGATTTGTTTTTTTATATTGTTTTTAGATTAGATTATTTTTATTTTTCTCTTTTAGAACTTTGTTTTATTTTGAGTTTAAAAATTAAAATTCATAAAAAAATTATAAAGTTTTAAAAATCATAAAAATTTTAAAATCATAAAAAAAATTATAAAAATATAAAATATAAAAAAGGGAGTTTCTTTTCTTTTAAAGAGTAGATTTAGTTTTTTTTAAGTTTCATTTAGTTTTAAATTTTTGTCTGAAAAACATAAAAATATTGTGGAAAGTTTTTGCCAGATTCAGTATTTAGCTCAGGGATTTACCACATTTTATCTTCTCTGCTAAGGCTAAAATTTTGATGTGAAATTAATGTTTATCATTTTTATGAGATTTAGCATGATTGAATGATCATTTTGAAGATTAATTACATAAATGAGATATCTAGTTAGCGTTTAAAATTGGATGGTTGTGTATCGAAGCTTTATCTTTCGAAATTTTTAATCGCTGGATCACTATTAAAGCATTGTGCGTTTATCGAATATCTTACATTACTTGAGTTATTTGATGGTTAATGATTGTTAATGAGTTCATCTTTCTGCAGCATTTGATAGATAATCTTTCAAACATTAACTCCATAAGGCACTGGTCTATTTATTTAATAAAATCAATTAAGTGCTTGTTTCCTTTCGTGTCTCCCAAACCAACTGGTTCACAGTTGGTCATCCACTTTCCTATAGGGTCTACCCCCCTTAGCCGCGGGAGACAGGCTTAAACGTAGAGATCGGGGATCAGAGTGACAACCCCTGATCTGAGCATTGTCGTGACGATCTGTGCGACAACAGGGCTAACCAACATGCCAACCACATTCCAGTCCTGCACGAACCACGTATTCCGTGGGAAGTTGAGGCATTATGTCCTTGTCTTCTTTGATGACATAACATGGGAGGAGCACCTGCAACATCTGGAGGAGGTGCTCAAGATCTTGGAGGGGCAACAGATCTATGTTAAGTTGTCCAAGTGTGAATTTGGGTTAACAACTATGCTCTATTTGGGGCACATCATTGGAGAGGATGGCGTGAGGGTGCATGAGGAGAAAATTCGAGCCATCCGGGATTGCCCAGTGCCCCAAAATGTGACTGAGTTGAGGGGTTTTGTGTGCATATGCTCTTATTACAGGAATTTCGTGAACGGATTCTCACAATTGGCAGCTCCCCTTACCGATTTGACCAAGAAGGGGGCATTCGAATGGACAGACAGGGCACAAGCAACATTTGAGCACCCCGATTTCACCTCAAGGAGGTGATTGGCGCTCCCTGAATTCACCCAGGCATTCACCTTGGAGCGTGATGCATCGAGTGAAGGTGTGGGTGCAATATTGTCACAAGGTCAGCATCTCATCGCTTTTGACAGCAGGAATCTCCTTCCGCACTAGAGGCTCTACTCAATTTACGGTAAGGAGATGTTGGCCATTATGCATGCATTGGCCAAATTTTGACAGTACTTGGTTCGAAATAAGTTTAGAGTGAATACTGATCACAATAGTCTTCGCCATTTTCTGGGACAGAAGGGCCTCAATAATAGACAACAGAAGTCGGTTAGCAAGACGCAGACCTACGATTTTGACATAGAGTATGTCAAAGGCAAACATAATGTGGTAACGGATACACTGTCTGTGAAAATTTATGAATCTACACATCAAAAACCCTACTACAATGACTTGTTTACCATCTCCTACTTGTTTTTCCATTCAACAAGTTATTTAATTATTTAAACAACAATGAAAAAAATTATTGCAAACTACATTGACATACATATCATAAATTGAAATAGATACGAGACAAACACATAAAGGACACCGTTATTTTTGGACAAACATCCCAAGAAAAAACCCAACGCGATAAAACCGGTGCAGAAGCTCTAAGGGTTTTCTATTATTAAGCAATAGTTTTGAATACAACTCTGGATGCCCTCTCGACTATCCAGTTAGAGAGATAAAATATACTAGCAGAAAATTGAGTGAGATTACCTTGCTTCACCCGGCAAAATCCCTCCGATCCGACAACCAAACTGACTATCCCCGGCTACAACTCCGTTTCCCCTTCGCGGTAGCTGCGTGGGCCTGCATGGAGCACACTAGGACTCTATGTTAGCTCTGCGCTGCCTCCTCTGCCTCTTGGAGCTCTAAAGTCAGCCCTCTCGACTGATCTTGCTGCTCCCCGACTAAATTCAGACTTCTGCAGGAGGACATCTCTTCCCCTGCGCGGGCCCTCCTGGCCCAGCGTCAACTTCCCTTGGACTATGTTGCCTCCTCTAGCGTTTCTCTGCCTCTCTTTGTTATGTATTTCGGGTCCCAGAAAAGATCCTCCAACCCCAACTATCCCTGCCTCTCTGTTGCAACTCAGATCACCTGTTCAACTTTCTTAGTAAACCTCGCCCTAGAAAAATCGAACTGACTGATCAATCATGGTGTGTCTCCAACTGACCCTCAAGCCTCCTCTTAAACTTTTCATTTTGATGAATCAACGACCGAGATTAAGTCCTTAATCAATGGCTAAGATTAAAACAGACGTGATCCTCATCACTTAGAAGTTTTTCACCCATATTCTTATTATTACCCATTAATATTTTTATTCTCCCAAATGTAGACTTAAGAACCCATTAAAAATATTAATTATTTTAATAACTCCTCATATGGGTGGAATTTCTCTAAACTATTTCTAGGTCTTGGAGATCTCATGTGCTCTAGCCCCTCCATAAAATTTTGGAGCTAGAGCACATCCGATGCTACCCAAAATCAACACTCCCTCTTAGCAAGGAATGTGCTCTAGTAATACTTCTCAAATACAAGCATCTCACTGATCCACTGCATCGGTCCTCTGTGCTACTGATGCTTGGCCTAATGCACTTCATCCACTGCACTGCTACAACCTATACTATTAACCATGACACTGCCACTATCACTGCTACTTTTGTATTGTTGCTCCCTCTCAAAATGTTGCATCATGCTGCCCATAGCATTGCCACCGCTAACTACTGCACTGCAAATCAGTTGCTGAGAAGTAAGCAACTGAAACTTTACCCAAAAACTGACATGCTGGTCAGTATGGATGCCTCGAGATGCTCAAGCTACCCCTACTACTAATTTGTGTTGACCCTCTGTTGCTACTACGCTGCTACAAACTGCTCTGTGCCTCTCGCACTGCTACAACATCTACCGCGTTGCTTCAGACTTTGGCACTCTAGGTCTACCACTGTTGCTCCATCACACCTCACACCAATAGACACTCGTCATTTTGCTACTGTCGTTAAGGGCTCTCATAGCCGTATGTGATCCAAGAGTTTGGGCACCTCAAGGATCCTGCCCCACCATGTAGTCCTCTCGACTACAACTCCATATCGCCCCAAATCTTCTCTAGAGGCGCATTAGCACTCATGGCAGAATTGTCATCCTCGCCTTCCCTGTCAGCTTTCGCTGGAGTAACCTTCGAGTCAAAAGCCTCCTCCTTGCCCTTCTTTCGGGAGCACTAAGTGGCAAAATGTCCAAGTTCCCCACACATGAAGCATCTCACCTTGGAAATATCAATTCTCTTCCTCTTTTGCTGCCCTTGTTGTCCCCGGCTCCTTTGCCGCTACTCCCTACCTTGGTCAACCTCCTAATCTCTTCTTGTCGAAGAGATGCCCACATCTCCTCCCAACTAGGGAGAGAAGCTCTGATCAAGATACTCTGAACAAATGTCTCCCAGCCTTCGGTGACTGCATTCAGGGCAGTCTGGACCATGAACTCAGGATCTAGTGTAGACCCACCGAAAGTCAACTGGTCTCGAATCCCTTGCAACTTGAGGAGGAAGGGATCGATATCTTCTCCCTTCTACATCTGGTACTGTCTCAGCTGATTTTCTAATAGCATCTTTTGCTGAACGGAAGTCCCCTAGTACAAGGTGGTTAACGCCTCCCACATCTCCCTTGTTGTTTCCTTCTTAGCAATGTGTGGGAGCACATGATCTTTGAACCCGTCTACAAATCGATCCCCTCTAAGAAAGACCTCAAAAGAGTTGCGAATGAATCAGGTTCTCCTAATGGCTCATCTACAAATTGGGGCATAGTGGGACGGTTGGAATGACAGGTTACAGGTGGGGTCTTTGGTTGTTTTGTGCATGCACGTGTTTGGCTCCCCTCACCAGTTCGGGATCCACCTTCACCATTGTTAACCTACCTCCCCTAGTTCTACGAATGCACTCTATACAATTGTGTTAGCAAGTCCAACATGAGTTATTGTTGCCTGGCCAACTCTGTTAATGTCGGTTCCTTTCCTCCTTGTTTAGGCTATTCTTGGTTCTCTATGTGCTCTTCGTCCCAGATCTCACACTCTCTAGCGTGCTCTACTTCAGTATATGAAACAGGGTCAGGCCCTTGGCCTCTACCACGCCCTCTTCTACCTTGGTCCCTACTTATGTGTAAGACAACACCCTGAAAACAAGGTGGCATCACTAGTTCCTAAACCCATAGCTCTACAAGAACATGCTCTGATACCACAATAATATTCCTAAGTGGAATTTAACAATAAATATCAAGCAATGAACTAGGAACAACAAAGAAATTAAAAATAAATCACACACACACAGATCAAAACACCAAATGAACATGCAGAACAAACATAGCCATTTTATTAATGTTGTGAACTAGGTACATAAAATAGGTAGGAATGATAGAAATTGAGCTTGTTATGCAAGCTATTCAAAACCTAGATAAAAAAATCTTGGACCCAAATGAGGGAAATGGCCAAAAACAAGTAATGTGCACTACCTAGAAAAGATTATTGCTAGCTGCTAACTGGAATTCAAGATCCTGCTCTGAACACTGTTCAGAATGCCCTGAAATATTAACCCCAAGTTCCTCTCCTCAAACCCACAAAATCCTAGAAATGGTTTGGGCTAATTCTGGGTGAGGAGAAAGCCCTCCAAGTGGCGCAAGTGGCTTTTTGGCTTGGTTGTACGCACTGTTGAGAAAAAATTGTTGCTAAATGCCCCAAATCCACCACTAAAGGAGCCTCTAAGCTTCACTGTGAATTTTGAAATTACCTCTCGAAACCCAATTCCTTCTAGACCTTGGCTCCTTGAATCAACTCCTCCCCTACACCTGTGCGGGTTTTGCCCAGAAACCCCCACACATTGCCAGAAATGAGTGAATTCGGCCCATAAGAATGGCCCAAAACTAGCCCTTCAAATTGTTGCGAAAGCTCTAGCTCCAAAGTAGGAAATACACCTGCAATTTGCCAACTCATCCAACTCACTGCAGTTGGCCCAATTTTTGCTACAAGAACTACCTTTGCACCATGGTAGTATGCACCACAAGAAATTTTGTTGTAATATAGCTCAATGGAACCCCTGGAGTCGACTCCCAAGTACCAACTAGGGAGAAACTTGTAGTTCCCTGAAAGTGGGGTGGAATTTCGCTTGAAATTCTTATGCTCAACAACACTTCAATCCCTTGCACTTAGCAGCACCAAGAGAGGTCGAATTCTAAATTATAATGGTCAAAAGATGAGCTCCAATGCTTCCTTGTTGTCTTCTATAGACATGGCTCCTTCTCTCTGCTTGCTAGCCCCCATAGCCCACCAATTTGTCCCATTTTCCTAGAGCTTTGAATTGCCTCCTTTGGTGCCCCCCACATTCCACCAAAAGTTCGATTTTCCCTCTTGGTGTATAGTGCCTCCTTGTTCTAGAGTGTAGGACCCATCTACCGACTTTTCCTAAGTCAAAAGGGCCCAAAATTGCCTCTAATGCCAAAATTACAAGAATTCAGATTCCATCTAGTATGTACTTTTACACACTTAAGAGCATTTTCTAGAAGCCCTAAACATTGATTTATGCCATGTCTTTCACCCGAATAGCTTCTTTGAGCAAACAATGAACCTTTTGAGACATGGAAGCAAATCACAAATTTTAGAAATGACATAACATTGTAGATTACACCTCAAGTTGGTTCAATGTCATCCAAGGAGGTAATTTATCACACAGAGAATACATGTTTAAAATCATAGGGTACATTTTGCATTATGGATTTTTCACATGAAACTAACAACTTTGGATCAACGCATGCGCTTTGGAGTTTAATTCATGGGGATGTTGGTTAAGGAACTGAAAAAAGACTTGAAGAATGCCATCACATGTCGCAACAACAGAATGGAGGCTCCAATGATGAGCTAACATATTCAAATTAGTAAAAACACCTTCAAAACCTTGAATTTGTAGATACATTCTTGAAAGATAGGCATTTGAGGATGACTTAGGTTAATGAGCCTTATTTTAATGGATGATTAATTACCCTTCTTGTATGGTACATGGTTATGATAGTTATGAGAGCAATGCCTTGTTAGTAGTATGACTAAGGGTGTGGTGTTGTGTGGGTGTACAACGAATATTTTTAAGGATTAATATTGTTATTCTAAATGATGGATGAATGATCATATATGCCTACATCATAGATCCAAATGAATATTTGTAGAAAATTTGATTATTTTATTGAATGATCATCCACAACTTTGTCATAGGTGGTCATAGAGAATTGTAAAGATTATAAATGGTGAATACATGAGGTTTGGTCCCCCTTCTATAGAAAATTTGAAACAACTATTGAAGCAATTATATGATAATGGAATAATCAGTGGTGTCTTCATTCTCTCTCTCTTTTTCAATGGGTTGATCGGGGTTGTTATTGTTGCTATCTTTCTTTGTAATTGAGCCAATTTGTTTTCATATGTAGTAATGTACATATCTTCCCTTCGTCTATGGTAACATCTATGTATTGAAGTTGTAATTGGATCCTTGTAATTCTCGTCATATGGAGTTAAGTAAATTAGTACCAATGATCATACTATGTTGGGTCTGCAGCCCATGGTTGATGTTGTTTCCAATTTTCCCACTTGATATGATTACGCTAATGAAGTTGTGTGTAGTGAAATTTCCTCACATATTAGGATCGATCTGCCAAACATCGATATGAAGATTAACATACCTAATATTATAGGATTCATCTTGCACACAATTCATCTATTATATTTTTGGACTACCATTTCAAAGCGCTATTTTAGCTCCAATTGTGACTCCATAGCCCAAAAAGTGGGCACCAATTATGGATGATCCAACCATGAAATATCTTATTTCATTCTTGTATTTTCATGGAACTTGTCAAATATCTGAGGATTGTAGCCTCATTGAAGTTGATTTAGGGAAGCCACCCTTGAGCTACAAAAGAAATAATGAGAAGTGAGAGGAGTGGTCATTGTGGTGATAGCGAGCAACACTCTTGTGTACCTCCAAGGTTGAAATTATTGGTATTAGGGACATTGTATTTTGTAGTGTGATTTTAGGTGCCCATTGTTTGAATGGCCTCTAATTTCCCATCTAAATGACCATTAAGATCATTATTAAGATAGACACAAATTTTCAAAATTACATTCAAGAAGGGGATGTTGAGGCCACACTAGATAGAATAATACATAGTAGTAATAAATGAGAGAGAGAAGAACTAGTATTATATATTGAAATACTAGATTGATCAACATTGCAACTACTATTTCTCTCTCTCCCCCATCACCCAGTCAATCGATCTTCACTCCCATCATCGTTCATCATGCTTCTACTACTATCAATGAAACATAGCATGGAAAATTTTGACTAATTAGGCATTGGACTTGTTAAAGATTTTTGGTTGAGGATCTTTGAGGTCACCATTCAAGGTATGGTCCCGTAAAATGGTTAATCCAAGACAATGAAAGACATGTAGTTGATCTAATTAAAAGGAATTTTGCAAGAGGTCAAGGGTGCAATGTTAAAAAGTTTGAGCATGTTTTGTGAAAAGGCTCAAGCATACCTGTAATATATTTCTTGATTTATGAAGGGTCCCATGGAAGAGCTTACTATGCAATGTTAAGTGATGGTCCACCTACAACAACTAAGAACTTGGAATGGAAAAACCAACGAGAGGCGAATCTTGAATTTTTAGCTTGGGTTTCAATGATCTCAAGGCTGAAGCACAATGATATAATTGAGTTGGTGAGCTCAATCAATGCTCTAGTGGTAACAATTCTTGTAAGTCGAAATGAAGTTCATGTTCGTCATTAGTAATGTAAGCTGATTTTCAAGCGTTTTAACATCAATTTTCTCCACAAAAAATAAAATATAAAAAATAAAATAAAATAAAAAACAAAAAAACTAATTGGAGCCAACTTTATTGTAAGTAATAAAAGGAGAGAAAATAATCATCAACACCCCTAAGCTATTGGTGTATGTAATATTCCTAATTAGCCATGGCTAATTGGAATATTCGATTTTGCTTAATTTTTGCCTTCTATAGTTATTTATGAATAAAAATAAAAAGTCACTTCCTAGTAGCACAACGATGTGACTTAAAGGGGAGCCAAGGGGGCCAAAAGGGGGACGCAAAGATGGAGCTCACTCAGACACTTGGAGGGATTGCACAATAGGGAAGAAACACATGGCAAGAGAGGGATTACGCTGGAGAAGGTGGGCCTTGGGATTGAGAGTGGCAAAGGCTATAAAGGAGAGAGGAGCTTCCTCATTTTGGCATTCGATTATGTGCATTTGAGCTAGTCACTTCGACTTAGAGCACGCTGGCTGTTTAGCTAGTCTACAGCACTGTTTAGTGCATTGAGTGTCTCCGTTCGAAGATCTCAACCTTAGCCCTGGGGGACTTCGAGTGCCTACTCGGACAAGGTATTCCCATCAGCATTTTGGCAGTAGTTTCATCAACATTTCTGGCAAGAGGATTGAGCATATTGGAGGACTGCGCAACACTGAGAGGGATGACGCAATTCTTTCTAGCAGGAGTTCTGGCTTGAGGGTTTGCAGTAGGATTTGTGCTGGGAGATTGAGCATGGGATTAGCCCTTGCATATTGGAGGGTTTTGGCAGAGGTTTTAGGCAGATTTCTGGAGGGTTTCATTCAGTGGTAGCACAGAGCCTTGAGAGACTGCGCAGAACCCCAAGGGGGTGATTTTCGGGGGTCAGCCATTCCAGGAAAGCTTTCTGGGTTTTTCTGGGTTTCATGAGTAGAATCCGATTCCAAAGTTTCAGCATTTTCCGAGTAGGGAACAGCCCCAAATCCTCACTTGATTCCAACAGTAGCAGCACAACAGTTCTCTAGCAGCTTCCATGCAGTTCTAAGAGGGGCCATTTCATTGCTATTTTGAGTATATTTCTTCACTTGCCCAATGTAAGTCATGTATCTTCCTGATCACCTCTTCTACTCTGTCTATTACTCAGTATAATAAAATGGCTTAGCATTTCTCGCTGCATTTCTTGAGTATTTGTTTACGTTTCATGTATACATTGTTGTTTGCTACACTATCGTTATTTATCCTCTGTGAGTTTTCTGGCTATTATACCACTTGTACGTTTTTATGGTTGGGGTTTGTTGGTGTTTTAGAAATATTCCTGGAACAGAATATTATAGTGGTATCAGAGCATAGATCTGGCTCAGTCTGTGGAGCTAGCAATCTATGACACCGGGGGAAAAACCTACATCTGTTACAGAGGTAGGAGATACAAAGACACTGGGCGTAGGTTGGAAAATACCTACGGAGAAGGAGATTGTTTTCCGGTAGTGGACGCAGAACAGGAGGAGCCTGTGGTGGACACAGAGCAGAAGGATTCGATGGCAGACGAGGACAGGAAGAGATTTGCGGATATGCTCCTCAAATCAATACAAGATCTATCAACGCAGATTGAGGTGATGGGGCAGAGATTCACGGCAGTAGAGGCCAGACAACGTGAGAGCCCACGGGTTTTTCAGATTGATGAGGGATGGGGTGCATCCCATCATTTGCCAGAGTAACGTGATACTGCGTAGTAGGTAGCCTCGCATGCCCCTACACGCTCTACCATGCCCACTTTCTTAGGAGCAGACACGGGGGACGGAGCCCAGCAAGAGGCAAAGCCTGGTCATATGGGCAATTATTTTGTAGAGTACCAGGCCTGTGGGCAGGAGTTTAGGGATGCTCTTTCATTCAGAGACTTTGTTCAGCTCCAGCGGGATAGTAGACCCCGCGACCATCACAAAGGATACCGGCATTACCATGATGGTGACACCCACTGTGCAGCAAGTAGATTCCACTTGCCTACGTTTGATGGTTCATCAAACAGTTCGGCAAAGTCTTGGGTGGAGAAGCTAGACATTTATTTCCAGCTTAACCAAATGTCGAAGACAGAGGCCATCAAAGTGGCAACATTGCATTTGGTCGGTGAGGCTCAGGATTGGTGGTTTCATGGGATGGTTACACTTGGACACTCCACAGCGACAACATATGTCGAGTTCACCAGGAGATTGATGGAGCGATTTGATCGGAGGGATCCAGAGCAGCATTTTGTTGAGCTAACGAGGCTCAAACAGACAGGGAGCCCAAAGACCTACATTGCAGATTTATTAAGGGTCTCTGTGATGGTGCCAGATCTATCCACAACATGGAGGGTCTATATGTATGTTGAGGAGTTAGCAGAGCCACTTCAGGGTTTAGTCCGATCCACTAGACCAGCCACACTCCAAGACGCCATTAGCAGGACCCGGGACTTACAAGATGTCTTACCCAGGACTCGGACACATTACCCCCAGAGACAGACTTTCCAGTCTAAGGGAAGGATGTGAGGATTCCACCTCCAAAGGGGAATCCAATACGAGCACAAATTGACGATGATGCCAGGAGGGAGCTGAAGAAGAAGCGGTTGTGATTCACTTATCAGGAGCCGTGAACACCAAGACATAGATGTGTTGCTAGCAAAGCACATTTTATTGAGGTCTTCTCCGAGAGCAGTGGGGAAGAGGATGATGAGGATGATGTGGAGGCAGGAGATAGTCATGTCGTGCAGGGACTTTTGCCACCTCCACCGCCAATAGCAGATGGTGCATCTTTTGCACCTACCGGAGGGGCCCTTGTAGCATTGTGAGGAGTTCTTAATTATCTGACGCTACGTGTACGGAGGGCAGTACGTGGCCATCGAGTATCAGTTTTAGTTGACAGTGGGGCAACCCACAACTTCATCAATGCATAGATGTTTGAGCAGAGAGGTATACAGACAAAGAAATTCGATGGGTTTTCAGTTTTGGTCCCAAGAGATCAGACCATGATGTGTGCTCGTTATGTTCCAAAGCTATCAGTGACGATGGGCACCTACACACTGACTGACCACTTTTTCGTGGTCGATATTCCGGACACCAATGTGATACTGGGTGTTCAGTGGCTTATCACTCTAGGGAAGGTCACAACAAATTGGAAGACCCTAGAGATGGAGTTGGATGATGAGAAGACAGGGAGGCATGAGAAGATACGGGGTCAGCACACATATCCACCTCAGACTGTTTCGGCTCATCAGATGGAGGCAGTCTTCCGGAAGGGAGACATAGAGTGGGCAGTGGAGCTGCATGCATCAGAGGTAGGGACTACAAGGCAGACAGTACATCCGAAGATACAGTCCATCCTTGACTAGTATGCCATAGTGTTTGGGGAGAGTCCGTCGGGACAGCCACCGGACCGAGGGTTTGAGCACACCATCGAGCTTGAGCAGGGCATACAGGCAGTGATTACCACCCCTTATAGGCACCCAAAGGCCTATCGGGATGAGATTGAGCAGGCTATTCAGGAGTTGCTAGCTCTCGGGCACATTCAGCTGAGCACGAGTCCTTTCGCTTCTTCCGTGGTGTTGGTGAAGAAGGATGGTACATTGAGAATGTGCATTGACTATAGGGCCCTGAACAAGAAGACATTGAAGATCAGGTACCCCATACCCAGGATCGACGAGTTGATGGATGAGTTGAGAGGAGCACGATTCTTCTCAAAGATTGATTTGAG
>APFE031330803.1:84302-95435 GCA_000404065.3 Pinus taeda | reverse complement strand
TAGGGGTGGACGGGGTGAGAGTCCACGAGGAGAAGATCAGGGCCATTAGAGAGTGGTCGGAGCCGAGAAACGTGACAGAAATCCGAGGGGTTCATTGGCATTTTTACTTACTACCAGAAGTTCATCAAGAGTTTCTCACAGCTTGCTGCACCCCTGACAGATTTGATGAGGAAGGGGGCTTTCAGTTGGTAGGATACGGCACAGCGAGCCTTTGACAGTTGCCCACTGCTTGCATTGCCAAATTTCATGCAGCCATTTGTTTTGAAGTGTGACGCGTCGGGAGGGGATCAGCGCAGTATTGATGTAGGGAGGTCACCCTATAGCCTATGAGAGCCGGAAGCTCCTTCCGCACGAGAGGTTGTATTCTATATACGACAAGGAGATGCTGGCCATCATGCATGCATTGGCCAAGTTCCGACAGTATTTAGTGGGTAACATGTTTAGGGTGAGGACTGATCACAACAGCCTCAGATTCTTTTTGGAGCAGAGGCAGCAGAAGTGGATCAACAAGATCCAAGCATATGACTTTGACATTAAGTATTTCAAAGGTAAGAACAACATGGTAGCAGATGCTCTTTCACATAGACCAGCCACGTTGTCTCTTATGAGCTTGGACACAAACTGGAGGGCTCGACTCTTAGTAGAGTACTCCAAGGACAGGTTTGCATGTGAGGTTTTGGATGGGCAGGTGGCGGATGACAAGTACAGGGTGGTCGATGAGATCATCTACTACAGGGATCAGATCTTCTTGACTGAAGGATCTCAGCTCAAGAAGAAGATACTCTAGGCATCACATTATTCACCATTGGTCAGCCATCAGGGGTTTACCAAAACCTATAGGGCCATCAGAGAGAGGTTCTCATGTAAGGGCCTCAAGGAGGACGTACTCCAACATATCTGGGAGTTCAACGTTTGCCAGAGGAACAAGGGGGAGATGAGCCATCCCACGGGTTTATTGCAGCCTCTTCCCATTCTGGAGGGGAAATGGGAGAGTATTTCGATGGACTTCATCACAGGGTTGCCCATGGTACAGGGCAAGGATTGTATATTTTTCATCGTTGACTAGCTGACGAAGTACGCGCATTTTTTTGCCATATCTGCACACTACACAGCAGCACAGGTGGCCGAGCTGTTCTTCAAAGAGGTCTTCAGGCTACATGGTCTTCCTAAGACCATCGTCAGTGACAGGGACAATCGTTTCATGGGAGGGTTTTGGCAAGAGCTCTTTCGGCGAGTGGGGACAGAGTTGACACCGAGCACCAGTTATCACCCACAGACAGACGGACATATAGAGATAGTTAACAAGTGGCTGGAGGGCTACTTGCGTAACTATGTCAGTGGGCAGCAGACAGCATGGTTGAAGTGGCTGCATCTAGGGGAGTACTGCTACAATACTACATATCGTATGTCCATTGGTATGTCGCCAATATGTTCATTGGTATGTCGCCATTCTATGCTTTGTATGGGTATCATCCTTTATCTTTTGTTGACATGATGTTTGGTGATAGCAAGGCTCCGAGAGCCAAGATTTGGATTCAAGAGAGTCAGGATATCCTCCGAGATCTCAAGGATAGCATGGCTATAGTACAGAACTAGCAGAAGCTATATGCTGACAGAGGTCGGGTGGAGAGACAGTTTGAGGTAGGGGACATGGTCTACCTACGATTACAGCCATACCGACAGTCGTCACTGAAGTAGAAGGGGGCTAAGAAGCTCAAGCCCCACTTTTATGGGCCATACAAGGTGATACGCAAGATTGGACAAGTTGCATATGAGTTGGAGCTACCCAAAGGCAGCAAGATTCATAACGTTTTTCATGTATTATGCCTGAAGAAGGCATTGGGGCAGCAGGTGACAGTGACAAATGAGCTACCACCCATCGATGAGGAGGGGCATTTGGTGTTGTAGCCAGAGGCTATTATTGATACCAGGGAGAGGTAGCTACGGAGCAGGACGGTCTGAGAATTCTTGGTGAGGTGGAAGAATTCGCCGGATGAGGATGCCACTTGGGAGAGTGAGAAAATATTGCAGCATCCATCACTTCAGTTGCTTGAAGACAAGCAACATTTTGCCGGGGGAGACTGTAATATTCCTAATTAGCCTTGGCTAATTGGAATATTCGATTTTGCTTAATTTTTTCCTTCTATAGTTATTTATGAATAAAAATAAAAAGTCACTTCCTAGTAGCACAACGTTGTGATTTAAAGGGGAGCCAAGGGGGCCAAAAGGGAGACGCAAAAATGGAGCCCATGCAGACACTTGGAGGGACTACGCAGTAGGGAAGAAACATGTGGCAAGAGAGGGATTACGCTGGAGAAGGTGGTCCTTGGGATTGAGAGAGGCAAATGCTATAAAGGAGAGAGGAGCTTCCTCATTTTGGCATTCGATTATGTGCATTTCAGCTAGTCACTTCGACTTAGAGCACGCTGGCTGTTTAGCTACTCTGCAGCATTGTTTAGTGCATTGAGTGCCTCCGTTCGAAGATCTCACCCTTAGCCCTGGGGGACTTCGAGTGCCTACTCGGGCGAGGTATTCCCATCAGCATTTTGGCAGTAGTTTCAACAACATTTCTGGCAGAAGGATTGAGCATCTTGGAGGACTGCGCAACACTGAGAGGGATGACGCAGTTCTTTCTGGCAAGAGCTCTGGCTTGAGGGTTTGCAGTATGATTTGTGCTGGGAGATTGAGCAAGGGATCAGCCCTTGCATATTGGAGGGTTTTGGCAGAGGTTTCAGGCAGATTTCTGCAGGATTTCATTCAGTGGCAATGCAGAGCCTTGAGAGCCTGCGCAGAACCCCAAGGGGGTGATTTTCGGAGGTCGGCCATTACAGGAAAGCTTTCTGGGTTTTTCTGGGTTTCACGATTAGAGTCTGATTCTAGAGTTTCCACATTTTCCGAGGAGGGGAACAGCTCCAAACCCTCACTTGATTCCAACAGCACAACAATTCTCCAGCAACTTCCACACAGTTCTGAGAGGGGCCATTTCATTGCTACTCTGAGTATATCTCTTCACTTGCCCAGTGCAAGTCGAGGTGCTATCTTCCTGATCACCTCTTGTACTCTGTCTATTACTCAATATAATAAAATGGCTTAGCATTTCTCGCTGCATTTTTTGAGTATTTGTTTACGTTTCATGTATACATTGTTGTTTGCTGCATTATCGTTATTTCATCTCTGTGAATTTTCCGGCTATTATACCACTTGCACGTTTTTCTGGTTGGGGTTTGATGGTGTTTGAGAAATATTTCTGGAACGGAATATTACAGTGTACTACCATACAAAGAGCTTCAGAGTCATCTCCTAGAGTTGGGCAAGATGAGATACAAGATATGAACAAAACAAGTGCCAACAAAAATTCCAAGTAGACAGAATTCAAAAGGACATTCTCAGTCAATCTCAAATCAAAATATTTAGGAGTTCTATTAACCAAAGTCTAGTTCAACTTCCAGTGATAAGAAAAATCACAAGATATTTCATAGCACAAACTCAGATAATGGTTCTTACATTGCAGCTAAAGAACTCTATGATGAGGAAAGGAGGATGATTACCCTCTATTTGGCTCATCCAAACACTATGATGAAGGATACTCTTCCAGGTCCTATGAATTTGAATTCATGAGCATGCAAGAATTTCCATGAGAGGTAGATTATTGTAGTATAGTAGAGTAAATTAATAGGGGTGCACTTCCTCTCATTTTCTCAAGGTTGATCTCAGAGAGAAATCCCTTAAAAAATCTAAAAATTTTGTGATTCTATTTTTCCATAATTTGGCTATGGATGGATAAGTTGAGCAACCTCTTGGAGAGGCCTTGTTGATGTGGATTTCACTCTTTCCTTGGATGTATACTGTTGACGCTGGATGAATGCATGATAATCTAAGTAAGTGGAATTTCCATGTCTTGGTTATGTTTATGGATGATGGGAATTAAACATTATGCAGGTAAGCATGGTAGTTTGTTTTCATTATCCCTCTTAAAAGAAACCTCCTTCCAAGACTTTAAGGAAGGAACAAGTGGGGTCCTTCCCTTATCTTGTTCCTTGAAGATTGAAAAGTCTAGGGATAGCGAGTGGATTTATCCTAGCCTAGTGAATGTAAATATATTCTAATTCTCTTCAAGTGTGTTGATCCTTGACCCCATATGCCCACAAAAAATATATTGGTAGGCTGAGGAACTTATCTTCTATCCTCCGTCACCCTTCTTTTTCTTTAAGTCATTTAAACTATTTTGCTAGGGTTTACTCTCCAAAATCACCTTCTAATTTATATAATTCCCTGATTGTGTATGTTTGGGGACCTTCCCTTTGAACTTAAATTTGGAAATTACCCTAAAAATCATAGCAATCATATCTTCAAGATCCACTTTAAACCTTATTTGTTCAATCATTTGATTGGTAGTAATAAAAGTAGAATCTTTAGGGAACTCTTTACTTGGTTTCACTGGGCCATTAGATACCTAACATTTACTAGGGAGAACCCCCCTTGAATTGAAGGAGAGCCAACCAAAAGCGGGAAGAAGGTTGGTAAGGTAATAATAACTGTCCCACCCCCCAAACCCTCCCCCCGCCCCCACCCTCCAAAAAAATTACAAAAGGTTTCACACTTGAGCTTTCAAACTTATCTTGAGAAGTCAGAGATATTGTGGTAACATCTTGGCACCATTACTGGAGATAAATCCCATTTCCCAAAAGTTAAAATCATATGAAATTCAATCTTGTAGATATTTCCATCTATGGAATTTCATTGGAAGAAAAAAGTCCTTGTTCTTTAAATATTCTTAAGATTTGATGCTTGTGAGGTGAGATAAGCATCATTGTGAAGGCATTGACATCACACCTTGTCGACTAATTATGGAAAAATAATGAAATTGTTTTTTATCACCAAATTTAAGATTTCGTGGTGCAAAATTGTATGGGTGAAAGATGACTCCTTGGGATTTGCATGAATTGTTTCTTGTATTAAATATTAAAAATATCCTAGGATACCCAAGCAAGCCTCCCCGAAAATATGATAAGAAACTTTTGAAGTTCTATGGTGATTCTTATGCTATTGTTCCACCTATTTTGGCATTTATGAGGCATACGTCAAAATCCGTGAAGATGCTTTCTTCTTCTTTGAAGTGCAAGCATCGAATTTGGCTTAGGCACTCTTGCTGTCAAAGAACATATCCTCTATGGCAGTTCTCACTAAGAATTAACTTCAGCATTATGGCCCAAAATTGCAGAATTGTGAAGACACATATCAGGAGTTATTGGCAGCCATATAGGACAAAGGTCTCTTGGACTTTTTGAAAGATGACAGTGGTATTGTTGAGGCGAATAAAGCCAATCAGTGACCTGACCATGAACCTGCTCAGTTAAATGAAGATAACAACACTCATGTTCCAGTTCTGAAGGAGAACCGTCAGGGCTCTAAACATGACACTCCAAAATCTGATACTCTTGAACCCTAACAGCTCGATGGGAAATATGATGAGGTACAGACCAGACCAATTTTTCCTGTGTGTCTGGGACAGGACAATAATGAAACCTTTGTCTATGATGTACGTGATTTCAGCACCCAAACCTTGGACTCTAGAGCTGAGACGAATGTTGACCCTTATTACAATATGGACAAAGATAGTTACAAAAAGAAAACAGAAACTTTGGGCTAAGATACATGTTAAGGAGGGATTTTTTAATTGATTTCTATGAACTGATGATCAATGTGATTGCAGCCCTGAAGGTGAAATTATTAGTACTGCTGAGAATCCTTATTTACATGGACAAACTGATAAAAACAGTGAAAAACCTGGCTGGTGATCCCTCTAATGACGACAACAAGGATGAAGGCAGTGACAAATTTATGCTAAGGAAAGATTTATGAGGGAAAGTAAAAGCAGAAAATGTATATGATATAACCCTGGATGGCGTTCTCTATTCCTACGAGCAGTGTTAGGATGTAACTACCTGACAAAGTACTTGGAAGTTTGGTACTATCTCGAACATCTACTAAATCAAGTGAAAGCTCGGAAAATTCTGCGAAAGGCCCTCTTACTGAACAGATTTAAGATGACACATGCATTTTGGGTTCCATGGAACAATTTGGTGAAGATTTCATTAAATCTTCATGCATTTTGGGTTCCATGGATCAGTTTGGTGAAGATTTCATTAACTCTTTATGCACATTTTGGGTTCCATGGATCAGTTTGGTATATCAACTTCATCCCAATTTTTTTTTATCCATTTGGAAAGTATGGGTACAATTTTAAATCATCCACAGTCCAAAAAATTGCAGCAGCATGGAGGGAAAATGTTGGATGTAGGTAGACAAAGGAGGAATTATTTTTTTAAATTTCCCAGTGGTATCTACAAGAAATGGCACATGCTCTCCTCATTCAGCCAGGTGCCCAGAAGTTGGTTATGCCCTTTCAAGTATTAATTGCTACAAAACACTCATCAACAATGCTGAAATCTTAGGCCTAATATACAAAGAAATGCACCAACAGTCTGGCGAGGCAGGATCTATGAATCCTCTGATTGGCTTATGCATTTCGATTGAGACAAGTCTGATGGATGGCAATGAAGTGGTGGCATTTGAACTGCAAAGGAGCCAGAAGGATGTTTTGAGTTACAAACATTCGTGCTTCAACGTGTCTCTGTTTTTTATGGCAATTAAACATTGTCGAAAGGACCATTGCACTTTTGTGATGATGTGAAGTGGCTTCATTGGCATAGTGCTTTTACTTGGTGAGATTCTAGGACTCGCAAGTGCTCAAGGCAGCACTTGTACCCAAGTAGGAGCCAGATGTTACACATTTTCTGTTGAGTATCTTTGAGGACACCCTTCAGGGCATGATCATGTGCAACATCTAAGCTAAGACAATGGAAGACATGTAGTTGATCTAAGTGCTCAAGGGAGCACTTGTCCCAAAGTAGGAGCTAGATGTTACACATTTTCGGTTGAGTATCTTTAAGGACACCCTTCAGGGCATGATCATGTGCAACATCTAACCTAAGACAATGGAAGGCATGTAGTTGATCTAATAAAAGAGAATTTTGCATGAGGAAAAGGGAGCAGAGTTGGAATGTATGATCATTTTTTATGAAAAGGCTCAAGCAGACCTATAATACGTTTCATTATTTAGGAAGGGTCCTATGGAAGAGTTTACTATGCAATATTAAGTGATGGTCCACCTGCAAAAATTAACAAAATGGACGTCAACAGCCAGTGAGAGGAAAATCCAAATTTTTAGCTCAGGTTTCAATGATCTCAACGCACGACCATATAGCTGAGTTAGTGAGCTCAGTCAATGCTCTGGCAGTAACAGTTCTTGCAAGCCTAAAAGAAAATATGACGAGGCAATGAGGAAAAAGGATGTGAAGGTCATTGTTGTCACTGGTAATTTAAGCTAATTCTTAGGTGGTTTTGGCATCAACATTCTCCAGAAAAAACAACAAACTGGGACCAATTTTGGTGTTAGCAATACAAGGAGAGCAGACTATCATAAACATCTTCAAACCATTGTTGTCCAAATCTGTAAACAGCAGGGTACTGCCATAAAAAGAGCTTCCGAGTCATCTGCTAGAGCTGGGCGACATGAGTGATAAGGTATGAACAATCAACAAGCGCCAAAAAAAATTCCAAAGAGACAGAATTCACAATTCACAGGGACATTCTTGGCCAGTCTAAATCAAGATCCTTGGGAGTTTTATCAACCAAAGCCTGGTTCAGCATCTTACAAATTACATTGCAGCTAACGAAGTCTATGATGAGGAAAGAAGGATGGCTACCCTCTATTCGGCTCATCCAAACACTATGATACACTCTTCTTGGTCCTGTGGATTTGAAGACATGAGGATGCAAGTATTTCCAGGATAGGTGGAATATTGCAGTCTAGTGGAGTAAATTAGCACCAGATTCTCTTACTTCAAAATTTCAAAAGTGCAGGGATCAAAACAGTTATGCTAATGACATTGCTAAGTTATGCCAATGACATCACAGATGGTGCAGATCACCACTTAACTGTATCAGGAGTTTGGAAACTAATGTGCTCAGCCTTGAATGCATTAAATTATATATCTATATATGTATTTGTTAACAGCCTTTCAAAATAGGTTGACCTGAACTACCTACAAACCTGAATTGGAGCTGACTTTTCAAGTGCCATTTATTTGGTAAATTTGACAGCCCAACCCCTGTTTGAGCTTCAATAAATGGTTCATCAAATTCAAAAAGACGATGTCCTATCTATGAGGTCCCATGCTACTATTGTGAGTCTAATGTGTTCACATCGTAGGGTATTTTGCAGCCCTTGCTTTGTGAACACTCATGCTCCCTAATTTTTCATTGTTGTAAACTTGGCATAAATGCTTCTAAATTGTATTGTTTTGGATTATTTAATTGTTGAAGAGGGACTCCTCCATAAGTAATAATAGGGGATTTTAGCTTGGAGAATTAATATTTTATTGTAAGGAAAGTTGAGTAGTTTTCCTATAAATAGAGGTGTACTTCCTCACATTTTGACATAGTGGAATTTTTGGAGGGAAAATCCCTTAGGAAGTCTAAAATTTCTGTAATTTCTCTCTTAAAATTTGGCTATGGATGGATAAGTTGAGTTACTTTTCTTGGTTGAAATTGTGATGTGATGTGATCTCTTCTCATATGCTTGCGGTGGATCTTGGATGATGCATGGTGAAGAAAACTCGATGGAGAATACATGTAAAGTTGTATAATGTTATAGGATCTTGATAATGATATGAGGATGTAGTGTCACCACTTAAATCTTTATTATTGAAGGGTACACCACTACAATAGAAAGGAGATTGCAAAAAGTGCTCCATTTTCCAAAAGACTCCTAATATTTAAAAAGTAAGAAAGAGGGAGTAAAAGATTGTGGCATGGGGGTCGCTTGCAAAAATGAAAACAGCACAAGGAAAGGGTGAAGGAACTAGGAAAGGAAAAAAAAGAGAGAAACGTGGGCGAGAGATATTCCACAAAGATAAAGAAAAGGAGGATCTTCGCTAAGCAAAAGTAAATCTAACCCATAGATAGTACATTTTACCCGTGAGAAACCACCAAAACAATTAATTAGCTTAGGCTCTATACAGGGCCATAATAGTGTAACAAAAAATGTAATAGACAATTCAATAACCAAACTAATTCTCACATCTCAAAGGAGATGGATGACTTCGAAAGCTAGTTTTAGCCACAAAAGGTCCAAGGCTAACCTTGGAAAGATGCAAAGATAGGCCAAAAAAGAGAGTTTGATAATCTTGGTTGTTTGGGATTATACTTGTTTAAGTGGATCTCACTTCATGCTTCACATTGTTTTGCATATTCTATTGCAAAATAAAAGGAAATGATCCATTTATCCAAGTCTTTTCTTAACACATTTTTTTGTGGAAGGTGTTAAGTGATGTTGTAAAAGATCATTCCAATTATCCATATCCCCATTTCTAGATCAAGGCCATGTTTTAGGAAAACTTTCTTAAATCATTAGGAAATTATTAGACACCATCTAAATTGTAAATCTAAGATATAAGGAAATCTGTGATAATAACATCCATTTATGTAATGTATTTGTATTATGTCATTCTTTTTTTTCTCTATCTGCAACCACAATCTTTTACTCTAGTGAATGTCCATTTCTAGTCATGACATTTACTTTTAATATAATCTTACTGTCATTGTATATATGGCGATTTGAGGTCATGTTATTTGAAAAATTGACTAGAATTACTAAACTAAAACCAATAGCTTAAGTTGATAGCATTTTAGTAACTATGATGTTAAACTAGCATTTCAGCATGGTTATATTATTTATGAAGATAAAACTTGTCAACAAAAATATCATTATTAAATTTTATGAATGCACCACTTAAGCTTGGACTTGTTAAATTTAAATTAACTTTAGTGACCATAAACTTTATTAATTATATCTTATACAAGTCTTAGTGAGATCTTGGGAATAACATATGGTATGCCTCGTGATAATCTAATTTCACATTGTTGATTTGGGGTAACATCGGATGTGCTCTAGCCATAAAAATTGGTGGAGAGGCTAAAGCACATGAGATCTCCAAGACCCAGAAATGGTTTGGGCAGATTCTAACCAGTTTGGTAGATATTAAAATAATTAATATTTTTAATCTTGTTCCTAAGTCTAAACTTCGGAAAAATAAAATATTAATGGGTATTAATATAAAACTGAGTTAGAAGGTTCCAAAAGACATGGATCAAGCCGAATCTAATCTTAGCCGTTGATTAGAGATGTAATCTCGATCGTTGAAGGACCAACAAGAAAAGTATAAGAGGAGGCTCAAGGGTCAGTTGGAGAATAAACCAGAGTGATCAGTCATTCGATTTACTAGAGCGGGATTTGCTAAGTAAAGTCGAATCAGTGATCAGTTTGCAGCAAGAGGTAGTGAACACTAAACAGAGAGGCAGGGATAGTGTCGAGAGACCAACACAGAGGAAGAGAGGCAGACGCAGAAGCTAGCTGGGACAGCGCAGAGGCCAGCGGGCCTGCGTCATCCACGCAAAGGGCAGCAGGAGTGACACAAAGGGTCATAGAGGTTGCGCAATGCCTCAGAGGGTTGACGCCGAGGCTAGAAAGATTGACGTAGTGCTTCAATTGTGTTGGAGAAGGTTTCGTGGGACAGGTTTTCTGAATACATGCTTCTGAATAGAGACGTATTATTGTCAGTTGTTTTCTCTGTCGAGTGAGCCAGTTTGGCACCCAGTTGTACTCAAGGATAGACTGGATAATAAAATAGACCCTCAAAATTGTTGCACCAGTTTTCCCGCATTGGGTTTTTTTGGGGATGAGTTGTCCAACAATAACGTGTCACTTGTGTGTTTGCTATTCTTTTAGTTGTTGATCTATAGATGGTTGAGACTGTATTGTGTTTATTTCTATGTTTATATGTTTAAATAGCTTGTTTGTAATTAACAAGTAGGAGAAATAAACCAGAAGAATACAAATAAAATTTCTAATGGGTAATACTTAGAAATTTCAACACACAAGCCTAAAGTTAAACTCCAATTCAATCAGAACTTAAAAGTTATGGAATACATCAATACATTATCTTTTAATTAATTATAAATTCTAATGCTAATTATTCTAACAATTAAGAGTAAAAAAAATTATATATA